>CM038142.1:21873316-21980816 GCA_021437245.1 Aegilops speltoides
ACACTTAAGGAAATGTGGAATCGTTTCACAACTCACGCCGCTGGAACACCTCAACAGAACGGTGTGTCCGAACGTCGAATCGCACTCTATTGGATATGGTGCGGTCTATGATGTCTCTTACCGATTTACCGCTATCATTTTGGGGATACGCTCTAGAGACAGCTACATTCACTTTAAATAGGTCACCGTCTAAATCCGTTGAGACGACACCATATGAATTATGGTTTGGGAAGAAACCTAAGCTGCCGTTTCTAAAAGTTTGGGGATGCGATGCTTATGTCAAGAAACTTCAACCTGAAAAGCTCAAACCCAAGTCGGAAAAATGCATCTTCATAGGATACCCTAAGGAAACTGTCGGGTATACCTTCTACTTAAGATCCGAGGGCAAGATCTTTGTTGCCAAGAACGGATGCTTTCTAGAAAAAGAGTTTCTCTCGAAAGAAGTAAGTGGGAGGAAAGTAGAACTCGATGAAGTACTACCTCTCGAATGGGAAAGTGGTGCAGCTCAAGAAAATGTTCTTGTGATGCGCACACCAACTGAAGAGGAAAACAGTGATGATGATCAAGGTACTTCGGATCAAGTTGCTACTGAACTTCGTAGGTCCACAAGGACACGTTCTGCACCAGAGTGGTACGGCAACCCTATCCTGGAAATCATGTTGTTAGACAACGGTGAACCTTCGAACTATGAAGAAGCGATGGCGGGCCCAGATTCCAACAAATGGCTTGAAGCCATGAAATCCGAGATAGAATCCATGTATGAAAACAAAGTATGGACTTTGACAGATTTGCCCGATGATCGGCGAGCGATAGAAAACAAATAGATTTTTAAGAAGAAGACGAACGCGGATGGTAATGTTACCATTTATAAGGCTCGACTTGTCACTAAGGGTTATCGACAAGTTCAAGGGATTGACTACGACGAGACATTCTCTCCCGTAGCAAAGCTGAAGTCCGTCCGAATCATGTTAGCAATTGCCGCATACTATGATTAGGAGATATGGCAGATGGACGTCAAAACGGCATTCCTTAACGGACATCTTAAGGAAGAGCTGTATATGATGCAGCCGGAAGGTTTTGTCGATCCTAAGAACGCTAACAAAGTATGCAAGCTCCAGCGATCCATTTATGGGCTGGTGCAAGCATCTCAGAGTTGGAACATTCGCTTTGATGAGATGATCAAAGCGTTTGGGTTTATGCAGACTTATGGAGAAGCCTGCGTTTACAAGAAAGTGAGTGGGAGCTTTGTAGCATTTCTCATATTATATGTAGATGACATACTCTTGATGGGAAATGATATAGAACTTCTGGACAGCATTAAGGCCTACTTGAATAAGTGTTTTTCAATGAAGGACCTTGGAGAAGCTGCTTATATATTAGGCATCAAGATCTATAGAGATAGATCGAGACGCCTCATAGGTCTTTCACAAAGCACATACCTTGATAAGATTTTGAAGAAGTTCAAAATGGATCATTCCAAGAAGGGGTTCTTGCCTATGTTACAAGGTGTGAGATTGAGCTCGGCTCAGTCCCCGACCACGGCAAAAGATAAAGAGAGATGAGTGTCATCCCTATGCTTCAGCCATAGGATCTATTATGTATGTCATGCTGTGTACCAGGCCTGATGTAAACCTTGCCGTAAGTTTGGTAGCAAGATACCAAAGTAATCCCGGCAAGGAACACTGGACAGCGGTCAAGAATATCCTGAAGTACCTGAGAAGGACAATGGACATGTTTCTCGTTTATGGAGGAGACGAAGAGCTCGTCGTAAAGGGTTACGTCGACGGTAGCTTCGACTCAGATCTGGATGACTCTAAGTCACAAACCGGATACGTGTATATGTTGAATGGTGGAGTAGTAAGCTGGTGCAGCTGCAAGCAGAGCGTCGTGGCGGGATCTACATGTGAAGCGGAGTACATGGCAGCCTCGGAGGCAGCGCATGAAGCGATTTGGGTGAAGGAGTTCATCACCGACCTAGGAGTCATACCCAATGCGTCGGGGCCGATCAAACTCTTTAGTGACAACACTAGAGCTATTGCCCTTGCCAAGGAGCCCAGGTTTCACAAGAAGACCAGGCACATCAAGCGTCGTTTCAACTCCATCCGTGAAAATGTTTCAAGATGGAGACATAGATATTTGCAAAGTACATACGGATCTGAATGTCACAGATCCGTTGACTAAACCTCTCTCGCGAGCAAAACATGATCAACACCAGAACTCTATGGGTGTCCGATTCATCACAATGTAACTAGATTGGTGACTCTAGTGCAAGTGGGAGACTGTTGGAAATATGCCCTAGAGGCAATAATAAAAGTATTATTATATTTCATTGTTCATGATAATTGTCTTTTATTCATGCTATAACTGTATTATCCGGAAATCGTAATACACGTGTGAATACATATACCACAATATGTCCCTAGTGAGCCTCTAGTTGACTAGCTCGTTGTGATCAACAGATAGTCATGGTTTCCTGGCTATGGACATTGGATGTCTTTGATAACGGGATCACATCATTAGGAGAATGATGTGATGGACAAGACCCAATCCTAAGCATAGCACTAAGATCGTGTAGTTCGTTTGCTAGAGCTTTTCCAATGTCAAGTATCTCTTCCTTAGACCATGAGATCGTGTAACTCCCGGATACCGTAGGAGTGATTTGGGTGTATCAAACATCACAACGTAACTGGGTGACTATAAAGGTGCACTACAGGTATCTCCGAAAGTGTTTGTTGGGTTGACACGGACCGAGACTGGGATTTGTCACTCCGTATGACGGAGAGGTATCTCTGGGCCCACTACTAGGAAAAGGCATGCTAGTGGCGCACCAGTTTTGCCTTCTAATGGCGCATGGCTGGTGCGCCACTGGCATCACGCCATTAAATTTCTTTCTAATGGCGCACTACATGTGCGCCATTAGAATCTGAGTATTCTAATGGCGCTTTTGGCGGTGCGCCATTAGTACTGCTTCACAAGATCGCCACTATTATCTGCTATACTTACAGTAAAGCATATTGTAGTCGCCATTAGTAACAACTTTTTAATTCTTTTCTTCTTAATCTCATGTCACTATTTCACATATGAGATATTCAACACATATATATGTACAACAAGCATCCATATAGCAATCATATATGTACAACAAGCATCCATATAACAATCATATCCAACACACAAGTTTCATCATATATACATACGTACATAGCCAACACATAGTTCCGTCGTTACAAAAGTTTCACATTGTTCATCCAACACCGTTATCCATCAATTCACAAAAGTTTCACATTCATACAAAATAAAACAGAAATGGAAAAGAAGCACCCCATCCACGCAAGCTTCCGTCAATTAAATCAAATCTGCAAAATGATAAACAAGAAGTTAGAAGAAGAAAAAGAAGAAGACTAGAAGAAGAATAAGAAGAGTTTTGGAAAAGAAGAAGATTAAGAAAAAGACTATAAGCTTATTATGTAAACTTGATCATTTTGTGCTAACATAAGTTATTTTGGAGCTAACCTATAGGAAACTAAGCATATAAGGTCTAAGTTAGTATATTAGAGCCAACTTAGGTAAAATGAAGCTAACCTATGTCATTTTGGAAAAGAAGAAGATTAAGAAAAAGACTATAAGCTTATTATGTAAACTTGATCATTTTGTGCTAACATAAGTTATTTTGGAGCTAACCTATAGGAAACTAAGCATATAAGGTCTAAGTTAGTATATTAGAGCCAACTTAGGTAAAATGAAGCTAACCTATGTCATTTTGGAAAAGAAGAAGATTAAGAAAAAGACTATAAGCTTATTATGTAAACTTGATCATTTTGTGCTAACATAAGTTATTTTGGAGCTAACCTATAGGAAACTAAGCATATAAGGTCTAAGTTAGTATATTAGAGCCAACTTAGGTAAAATGAAGCTAACCTATAGGAAACTAAGCATATTAGAGATAACATAGGTAACTAAGTATATATATATCATTTTGGATAGCTAACCTATAGGAGATCTGACATACCTGACAAAGTAGGCAGTTCTTCTCCTTCTTCTCCTTCATCTCCCTGATGCGCCTAGAGCGGCGAGGCTGTGGAGGCAGTGGAGGTAGTGGATGTAGTCTTCTACCACAATTGGCGTGGTCATGTTGCCCAGCTGTGGGATCGCCGGCGCCACCACCGGTGCGTGGTCATTGTCAGGCACCACCACCATCGCGAGGCCACCTTCAGGCACGACCATCGCAAATTTTTAGTTCTATGTTGCATTTTTAGTTCCTGATGTTAACAAGAGTGTTTGTCAAAAGGAAAAACAAAGTTCATGGCAGTGTAGCTAGCTTCTCATGCATCCCTCTTATCATCTAGCTAGCTAACTCTTGAATCCATGGGTGTCCAAGATTTTCTTTATAATTATTAGTATATCATCGTATGAACAGATAAATCTTAAAAAAAATTATGAACAGAGAGAAAAAGAAAGGAAAGAACAGAGCAAGAGTAGTACTACTACTAGCTAGCTAGCTGGTAATGATCTAGCTTCGCATGCATTTCTCTGAATTTTGTTATACTTAAACACTACAAGGAATTATACTTTGTCATAGCTATTAGTCTTTGGACTAAGGGCACTAGCACACTAGTAAGTGATAGGCAACCATCCTACATGGAAATGTGAAGAGTTACATGGATGAGTACCAGCTCTAAGTGAAGGCTCAATGGATTCAAGATCAACCGATGAAGTTGCCCAAACCTGCAAGGAAAAGAGAGAATATAAAGATCAAGAAAACTGGCAAGGTTTGAATTCACCTAGCAATCCTTTGCAAATGTTCCACAATCCTTTGCTAATCTGAACCTAATGCATTCTGAATTTCGAACACTAGTTGGCAAGCTGTTCTTGGCTTCTTGACATATGGTTGACAAGTCCACCCAGAAAAAACCGCGAGAAATTAACAAGGCTCACCAACTTCACTTTTACTCAAATGGCAGCAATGGTATAGGTTAAAAAAATTACATGCTGCCAAAAGAGGAAAAAATAAACAACACATAAACAACTGCAAAATTCATGAATTTGCATACAAATTTCAAACTACAAATAGTATATACTAGATTTAAAATTAGAGGTTTCTATCTCATCAATCTGGAACATAATTAAATTATCACAGAGATAAAATGGCAGCAAATTAAAATTAGATAAACTATCACAGTGAGATACTTGCGACATAAACAAATGGCATCAAGAAGAGTCTCAAACAAATGGCAGACGCATGAAGATTCAAACAGCAACATCACTATTTCTTCAAGGCCACAAGCAGCACAATTCTTACAGAGATTGTAACATCATACTACTGCCAACTACACACACGAAGCTCCGCCGCCATCAGCTCATGAAACGACGACGAGGGCAGCCTAGGATGAGGTGAACTTTGTGACGGCCTTGGTGCCCTCGGAGACGGCGTGCTTGGCGAGCTCCTGAACTCATCTTCACCATGTATAGGTTGGGGAGGGAGGAAGGATGGAGAGGGAGGAAGGAGGAAGGAGGAGAGGTACAGGCAGGCGCGGCCGGTCGCCGAGTCGGGTCGGGTCGGGTCCGAGCTCGTCAGGTCCTCGCCACCACGGTCGAAGGAGAGCAGGGCCGGGCGGGCGGAGGTTGGAGGACTCTGCGGGAGGAGGAGGAGAGGAGAGGAGGGCGGCGCGGGCGGAGGAGAGGAGAGGAGCGGGCGGCGGGGCTCGGCCGATCCTGTTCGGGGCGCGGGGCGGCGGGGTGGACTCTGCGGGGTCGGGCGGCGGCGTCGGGGCAGCGCAAGACCACAACGGCGGCGGCGGCACCGACGGCGTGCAGGCGCGACGGACGGAGGGGGCGGAGCAAGGGAGCGGCGGCGTACGGTGAGAGGGGAACAGTGAGATCTGGCGAGGGAGGGAGGGAGGCAACAGTGAGAGGGGTGCAGGTGAACTGGGGAGAGGGATCTAATGGCGCACGCAAGCCAAGTGCGCCATAAGTACAACCATTCTAATGGCGCACCCGGCCCAGGTGCGCCATTAGAATTTACTAGCCCGATTTGTCAGGTTATATACCACATAACCCCCACTCCATCAGAACAAGCCCACTATAGCCCGATCGGTCAAGACGCAAGACACACACGAGGAGGTCCCGGTTCGATTCCTGTGCTCCCCATTTTTGTATTTATGCATTTAAAATGATGTTTCATATTTATTTGTGTTTAAATATGTTCAAACTTCTTTAAATCATAATAGTAATATTTTTATGAAAATAGAAATAATTTTTAAAAAATATCATCAAATTTGTTATGTGAAAATATTTATGAATATGAAAAATATTATCAAATTTATTATTTGAAAATATCATCAAATTTCTTATTTGGAAATATAATCAAATTTGTTTTTTTTGCAATTTTAGTTGCATCCATTTGTGACGGTGGAGCGGGCCGGGAGGGTGCGGGGAGGTGCAGTGGTCGCCGACGGCGGTGGAGTGGGGGCACGTGCGGGCGGGGTGTCGGCAGCGGCCGTGGAGCGGGAGAGGTGCGGTGGGACGTCGGCGGTGGTGGAGGGGAAGGTGCGCGGCAGGGGTCATGGTGGAGTGGGAATGGTGTTTTATATTTATTTGTGTTTATCAAACTTGTTTAAATTATAATAGTGTAATATTTTTTATAAAAATAGTAAAAAATAAAAATATGTTCAAAATGTGGGGTGCTGGGGGGGGGGGCGTGCTCCATGGTGGAGCGGGGAGGTTGCGATGGGTAGAGCTAGCGGGAGGGTGCGGGTGCGATCGAGATGGAGGGATCGAGGTCGAGATGGAGGGGATATGATAATGGCGCACGATGCAGCCGGTGCGCCATTAGAAGTTATATATAGTAACGGCGCATTGGGTGAAACATGCGCCATTAGTTTGTATGGGAAAATGGAAAAAAAAGAAATTCATACTAATGGCGCACTTTGTCCGCCGTGCGCCATTAGAGTCTTCCACTCTAATGGCGTATGAGGAACAGGTGCGCCATTAGTATATAGTAGTGGCGCACTGCACCCACGGTGCGCCATTAGAATCAATCCTATCTATAGCCCTTTTCCTAGTAGTGGCCCACTCGGTAATGCATCATCATAATGAGCTCAAAGTGACCAAGTGGTTGGTCACGGGATCATGCATTACGGTATGAGTAAAGTGACTTGCCCGTAACGAGACTGAACAAGGTATTGGGATACCGACGATCAAGTCTCGGGCAAGTAATGTACCGATTAACAAAGGGAATTGTATACGGGGTTTGATCGAATCCTCGACATCGTGGTTCCACCGATGAAATCATCGAGGAGCATGTGGGAGCCAACATGGGTATCCAGATCCCACTGTTGGTTATTGCCCGAGAGTCGTCTCGGTCATGTCTGCGTGTCTCCCGAACCCGTAGGGTCTACACACTTAAGGTTCGGTGACGCTAGGGTTGTATGAATATGAGTATGCAGCATACCGAATGTTGTTCGGAGTCCCGGATGAGATCCCGGACGTCACGAGGAGTTTCGGAATGGTCCGGAGGTAAATAATAATATATAGGAAGTGGTATTTCGGCCATCGGGAAAGTTTCGGGGTCTCCCGGTAATGTACCGGGACCACCGGAAGGGTCCCGGGGGTCCACCGGGTGGGGCCACCCATCCCGGAGGACCCCACAGGCTAAAGTGGCAGGGGAGCCAGCCCATAGTGGACTGGTGTGCCCCCCTAGGCCCACCCCCTGCGCCTAGGGTTGAAACCCTAGGGTGGGGGGGCGCACCACATGCCTTGGGGGGCACTCATCCCCCCTTGGCCGCCGCCCCCTTGGGAGATTCAATCTCCCAGGGCCGGCGCCCCCCCTGGGGGCCTATATAAAGGAGGGCAAGGGGGAGGGCAGCCATACCCTTGTGCTTGGCGCCTCCCTCCCCCTGCAACACCTCGTCCTCCTCCCGTAGTCGCTTGGTGAAGCCTGCTGAGTTCTCACTGCATCCACCACCACGCCGTCGTCTTTGCTGGATCATCATCAACCTCTCCTTCCCCTTGCTGGATCAAGAAGGAGGAGACGCCTCCTGTCCCGTGTGTGTTGAACGCAGAGGTGCTGTCCGTTCAGTACTTGGACATCGGTGATCTGAATCACGTCAAGTACGACTCCATCATCACCATCCCCTTGAAAGCTTCCGCACGCGATCTACAAGTGGTATGTAGATGCAAACTCACTCCCTTGACTCGTTGCTTAGATGAACTCATAGATGGATCTTGGTGAAACCGTAGAAAAATTTTAATTTTCTGCAACGTTCCCCAGCAGAACATATCCATGAAGGTGGCGGACGGCGTTGCTTTTCCAGTTACCCACGAAGCAACCTTCCATTGTATCCCGATTCCAGAGGGCTATGCTCGTGTCATGGTTGATGAAGTGGTGGTCCCATATTCGGGGCTAACGCTTGACATTCCTGGAGGTGAAGATGAGCGCACACTGGGAGAGGCCATATATCGTATCATCCTATGGAGAAATGATTGCATCATCTTTCGAAGTCCACCGACACCGCGTCGTCTGCCAACTCCTCCTCGAAGTCCGCCACCGAGTCAGCAGACTCCCGCTCCTCCAAGTCCACGAACGCGTGAGCCGACTCCTCCTCGAAGTCCGCCACCTCCTCCAAGTCCCCGAACGCGTGAGCTGACTCCTCCGGTTTCAAGTCCGGCACAGCGTCATGCCACTTCTCCGGTTTCAAGTCCGGCACCGTGTCAGGCCACACCTCCTGCTTCAAGTCCAGCACATCGTCAGGCCACTTCTCCTGGTCCAACTCAGCCACGTCAGCCGTCTCCGCCGTCTCAGCAATCGCAGAAGAGACCTGCCGCAGCTTTGGTGCGTAGCGATACGAGTCGAGGTAGTTCAAGAAGTACAGACGGAGACAAGCGATATAAATATGGTCCAAGCCTCGCTCCTCTTCCTCAGAGGCGTTACAACATGACTAAGGAGCAAAACGCAGCCATAGTGCAAGCCCAAGTGGACGCCCATTTTGGACCTAAACCGGCACCGCCGCCAAAGGAGAAAGTGCCTGAGAAAGTAATTGACCATTTCATTCATATGGCTAGAGAACCAGCTCCCAAGCCTGTTGACTCAGACTATGAGCGCCAAATCAGGAAACTACATCGAGAACGGCTAAAGAAGGAAGCGAGCTCGAGCTCGAGCCAACAAGCAGCTGGCAAAAAATGCGGGAAAAACGTTCCCCAGTTGGGAGAACAGGCGGCGCAAGCGATCCCCCCACTTGTTGTGCCAACAACACATGAGAGGAGTACGCGGGCCAAATATTATTGTGGGCAAACCGTTAGCGTTCCCTAGCATGGTGATGTGGTAATAACAGAGGATCATATAATGCAGGCTCAAATGCTCAATATCTCTGTTGGACAACTCCTCGAAATTGAGCCCATCCCTACGCTTAGAGAATCAGAAATAGCATGGAAATATGTCCGGTGCCAACCTTTGGTCCATCCAGACAAGGTCAAGGACCTCCCAACAAGAATGTATCAATTGCATCAATGGTACATGAACATTACCAAGATTTCCAATCGAGAGTCCCTCATGGTGAATGTCAAGCATGAGCATTATTACCATGAGAAAGCTCTGGCCATTGAGTATCCAGAACTATTTCAGTTATACAATCAAGACGCACTCAACAGGTCTATCGTCAGTTGCTATTGTCTGTAAGTGATTTCTTTCTGTAATTTAAGTCTTAAGCTAGTTATGTAGTGATAATTTTGATCAATCATTACATGTAATTATCCTCACTATATTCTTTTTCTGTGGTATTATATGCAGGATGAAGATGTATGAAATGAAAAAATCATGACTCTATGGCGTTGGGTTCATTGACCCAAATACCATTAATGAGGACATATGGCAGATTGAATATTGTCAAGATGGTGTAGAGGAAATCATGCTAGAGTTCTTGAAGCTCCTCGATAGCAATGAAGATATACTACTTCCTTACAACTTCCCATGAGTCACACTGTCTTGTACTACAAATTCTATTTTTGCTTACTAGCTAGCTAGATGTTAATAATTAAGTGTATACGGTTTACGGTAGTTGATTAATTTTATGCACATGGCTGCTTAATTAAGACATGCAAACGTGTGTGTATGCAGTTGGCACTGGGTCTTGTTAGACATTAAAGTTGAGGAAGGAAAAGTTGAATTACTGGACTCACTAACTAAAGAAGATAAAGACTTCACCATCGTGAAGGGGATAGTCAACAGGTAATTTCAATCATTATTAACTATATCTCGGTCTATTATTAGTTCGTCATTTCCTGAAATGAACTATTTAATAACCCCTTTATTAATTTTCTTTGCCGGCGGGCAGGGCATGGGCAAAGTTCATCAAGGTGACTCCAGGCAAGTGGGCAAAAAAGTTATTTTGGCATCGACCAAAGGTAAGTAATTAAGTAGTACTAGCTAGCTACCATCTCTTTAATTCTTGTTTCAATATCATTAATTAATTATCATGCTTGATTAATCATTATCTGATTCAATTCCATTCTCGTAAAGGCACCAAGCAAAAGGCCGGGAATAATCTGTGCATTCTACGCTTATAGAGAACATTCGCATGATGACGTGCAAAAGGAGCAGATCTGATAGACAGGACTGGGTACGTTTGTCAGAACACTATTCACACCATTATCAATATCTAGTCACACAACTAACACACATGCATATTAATCTCCTTCTTAACAGTGCAGATCGGTGCGGGATAAGCTCCTACCATCGGACCGCATACTAGCACTTCAAGAGGAAATAGCCGGATTTTTGCTCGACCAGGTCATAGATCCTAAAGGAGAATACTATTACCCGCTACCGCCCCCATGAACCACTTGTCATCGTGCTCCGGAGGTACCAAAGGCAACATATGTAGGAGAAATTGTATATGTATATACATGTGTATGTGTGAATAATTAATGGTGTTGGTTGTGAGACATTCGATGATATATATATATATATATATATATATATATATATATATATATATATATATATATATATATATATATATATATATATATATATATATATATATATATATATGTGTATGCGGTTCGACGTACGAGAAAATCTATTTATATATATGCATAACGTGTAAAATTTGTAGTATCGTGAAATACCAGCAAACAAAAAAAATTGAATGGAAAATAAAGGAAAGACCCCCCCAACATTGTACCGGTTGGTGTTACCAACCGGTACTAATGTCCTACGCGCACACGGGTCTGGCTCGTGCCACGTGGTGTCACTTTAGCGCCGGTTCGTGACGAACCAGTACTAAAGGGGGGGCCTTTAGTCCCCACTCTTTAGTGCCGGTTGGCAAACCGGCACTAAAGGCCGTTACGAACCGGCACTAAAGGTCGGTTCTGCACTAGTGCTACTCCAGGAAACCACTTATATTTTAAGTATTCTAATTGATGTTCTTTATTCTAAAGTTTTTATTATTCTCGCTGCCACAACCAATACCTTTTACCACTCTGGTATATTACATCATGGGACAATAATAGCATCTGCAGATTCTAAAAGTTCAGACAACACCTGTCACATCTTGTGTGTGACTGAGATGCCGCTCAGACTCTCATCCGCCCTTTCTTGGGACCATAACTGTTGGGATACTTACACGAAAGTGCTACAATACCTTATTTGTCTTGCAGGCTATCAAGCATTTTCTGTCGCCATTGTCGGGGAGCTAAGCGCGTAGCAGCTGTTAAATATCAAGTACCCAGGCATTGTCATTATTTTCTACTTCAATTATTGGACATATGGATCATTTCTTTAATAAACTTTTGTACCTAACATGATACCAACACTTCATACAGATTATCTATGCCAGATGTTATCTACTACTCTTCATGATAACTTCTTCATATTATAATTGAATTCCCTGGATGTGGATGCCAAAAAGACAAGGAAAATGTTTGGTTCAAAATTTTATTTTCCCTTGATTTATATCAGTATATTTCAGGTAATATACACTCATATTTTTTACGTAATTTTAGAAATAATATTAGCTCAGTTTTAATAAGACGTTTGCACGTATTTTTATAAAATTTCATGTAATTTGCAAAAATGGTTCACGCATTTAGAAAAAACATTCATGGGAGTTAATAACTTTACCCACATCGTCAAGAAATGTTCATTACATTTAATATAATCTACATACATTTCTCAATGTGTTCATGACATTTAAAAAAATGCTCACATGTTAAATATATTATGCACGAAATTTCTAAAAATGTTCATTAATGCTTAAAAATACTAGATTGATGAACTTCATCACTGACCGCATCCTCTACATCTTCTCTGCTCCACCTAGGCCAACAAGTATAACTGGAGTTCGTCTCTACCCATATTCCTGATGAGATCCAACAATGTATCTATGATTGTTTAGTAAGTTATTATTCTACAGTGAACATAATGTGTGCTGTCCAATTTAAGGTCCCATGCAACATGATGTGAAGACCTACGCAGGTAACAGATATTGTTTTGTGAATCCATAAGTGATATGTGGAGATATCTACAAGAAACAAAGACACCATGTGATAACTGTGATCCAGAAAATTTAATGCATGGTTCTGGTTTAACGACCTTAATTGTGGAGACGACCATGTTGTGGCTTCGTCAAACCAAGACAATAGAGGAGAATGGAATCCCACATGGAGGAGTTTTACAACTCATTGGTGATCCTCCTACCAAAAAACAAAATACATTAGACTCATTATACAACGTAACTAATAGTATGGTTGCAAAGGCACACTTGATGTACACTATGATCCGAAGTTTCTCCGCGCCTAATCTTCTTACTGGCGAAACCACTTTTATTTCCCATCTTCTAATTTATTTTGTTCACTTTTAAGTTGTTATTATTCTCACTGCAACAACCAATGCTTTTTACCACTCTGGTATATTGCTTCGTGGGACAATAATACCATCTGCAGATTCTCAAACAGTTAGTTCACACAAGACCTGTGACAACTCGTGGCACCCCAGCTCAGGGAAACTGGAACGCCCCGTATTCTAGCCCAGAGATTGAGATAAAGTCTTCCGGAATACAGCGCTGCTTGACATAGAACAAATCAACTCTTATTACAAAGGATAAATACAAAGGTCAGATGTTACAAAGGATCACATCAGGACACTACGCCTGCGATACTACAGTTGCTCTATACTAGCAGCGGAATAATTCGAAGCAGCCGAAATCTTCTAGCGGCGGAACAACGACGAAGGTGGTGAACTCCACTCTGTAGGGACTCTGGCTGGGACACGATCTAGGTCGAACGGAAACGACGACAAGCAATCACGGCATCACCTGCAATCTGGCATGACATGCCAGGTCAGTACATTGAATGTACTTGCAAGCTCACAACAACCAAAAGCATCAAGCAAGGCAACAACATAGCATTAAGCAGGTTAATTAAATTAACAGCTACCATGATACGAAAGCAACTACTAAGCATGATATGAAACTACTACAATACTGATAAACCAACATCTCCATCCCAACAACAATCTCACTCTTGGCTAACCGGCCAAGCAACATACCATCTCGATCACCTCGTGATCAAAACCAAACCGTGATCGTTCACGGATCACAAACGGAACATCCACATGATCACCTCGTCACCACATCACAAACTAAATGATCATCCTCAAGATCATCTCAACATCATCATCAACATACTGCCAAACTGTTACTGCTCTCATATATCATATAAATCATCTATAAGTCATTCCGTCATGTGAGTGTTGATCGAACAGTGTGACCTAGTACGAACTTGTGCCCATGACCGAGGACGCGGCTATCGATAGATTAAACACACACACACACACACACACACACACACACACACACACACACACACACACACACTGCAGTGGTAGCGCACTTTACCCACACCACATAACCCATGGCCTCGCACTCCCATTCGGGTGGACCAACGACGTTCTGGCAAAAGTAATCTACTGCCATGACACTCTCCCGGCCACTCCGACCAACACCCCTTTTTGGGTTCAGTCCTGGGTGACCGAGCCTACCAAAGGCAAAACAACCACCGTCGTGGCAAATAAACGGTCCCAAACGGGGACAAGGTACCATAACAACAACAGGTCCACAAGGTTTATGTATGCTTACCTGATCAGGGTAGCGCGTGCCCATAACCTTCCCTAGTTGCAGGCACCGGCGAGAGGCATGACAATAGACCGCGTCAGGGCCTCCCCATACTGAGGCAAATGTGGTTGCACTGGAAAAAGCCCGTTTCAGTGGCACCTGACCAACTTAATGACGAAATTTATCCCAATATGACAATGATAACTGATACTCTGCTATCATCTACCAACCTGTAATCCAAGTCATAGCAATATCCAACGACTAATCCAAAGTATAAAATCATCATACCAAAATACTCCAAGATAGCATAACACTACTATCATGATGAATCCGGAAACAATAATCCTACTACTCCAATAACAAGAACAAAGCTATCCAGCTAAGATCCACATGTAAACATCATCTCCGAAAATAATACTCCAAGCAACAGAACGTCAACTATCATCATAAATATAATCATACTAACCACCAATAATCCAAAGGCAACATGACATCCAAAGTAATACTCCAAAATACAAAACCAGATACCAACATGAAACTAATCATAATACCAACCATTAATACTCCAATGACAACATGATACTCATCAACTGCAAGCATAACTCCTAGGAATCCAAACAATAGCATGGCAACAACAAGATCAAAATAACACTCCGAGAAAACGCCATGCACAAAGTCATGTCACTTCAATATTTTAAACAAGTTCA
This sequence comes from Aegilops speltoides, assembly GCA_021437245.1. Lineage (NCBI taxonomy): Eukaryota > Viridiplantae > Streptophyta > Magnoliopsida > Poales > Poaceae > Aegilops > Aegilops speltoides. Next base: position 21,888,132 of record CM038142.1, read on the forward strand.
AATAGATTAAACCATGTCACTGCATTACAGTGATTCAAATGGAGGGTGTGGCTTGCCTGGGAAAGATGGATTCACCGTGTGGAAGTGCGAGAAACTCGCGGAATGAATCACCGAAAATCTTTCTCTCTCGGAGGGGCTGAATAAGGGCAAGGTCATAATGGTCATTTTCTGAATATTAACACATGGTGAAAATGATTCCATCGGAACGGGCTCGGCGAAACAAAGATGTGGGCTTTCGAATCACCTGATTTGGAGTTACGAGCAAAAAGATATAAGGGTTTGACTGTCAGGGACCTATCCGTAAAAATTTATCCACAAATAAGTCCTTGACTGGAAAAACAGAAAACGTATTTGGCAGAATATGCTTATTGTATGTACACTTGATGCATCGTGCAGATGTGTATGTGTTGTTGCGAGTTTCATTGAGTGATTTCTGGATTTGACCATTTAATTGTGAGAATTATTGATTGTTTGCTGTTGAAATGTGTAAAACTGAAATCTGTGAACAAAAAAGACTGAATGTTGTGCATCTATGAAAATGTGAATGTTGTCGATCGAATAATATTTGGGCTCTAAAAAGGCTATGGCCCAAACAATAGTAGACGATAAAAAGGCCTAAGGAAAGGGACTGCGAAATGGAAGAGGGCTAGAAATAAAAAGGCCGAATTGCCGGGCAAGGCCCATGTAGGTGATCATAATTGATAGGAAAAAAAATATATAAAAGGCTGAATTAATGGGCTCGGCCCATGTAAAACACTCAATCGAACCGGGTTGAATCTTGTCAACGACCTTTTCAATTGATTGCAATTTTGCCACGTCGGATCCGACGTGGCCTGGGCAGACATCACTGGTTCCAAAACAGAAGGTTGTAGGATCGACGACCTTTTGTTTTGGTCGTAAACGTCTATGACCTTATCCCGAAGAAGGTCGTTAATTTCAGTCTACGATGGCCAGCTTTTGACCATCTGTTTTTGGTCCAAAAAAAAGGTCGCAAATGGTAAACAATAACCATTCAGTGACCAATAGTGATGGTCCCAAGTTGACGTATTTCTTGTACTGTCATGAGACCTAGGAGCTCGATGCTGAGCAGCTAATTGATGTGGAGTTTCACCGGGTGGAACTGGAAGACGATATGCAGGCTCTCAGCTTCCTGGGCGAGGAGCGCACTGGTGACGGTCATGAACTCATCCTCCTCGTTGACAATGGTCAGACGGAAGATTTGGTCATGTGCGCCCGCTCCTGGACACTTGGGAAAGAGGCGGAGGAGCACAAGCCACTTGGTGGCGTCAGCGCTGCCCGGATCGATGACGTGGAGCACGCCATTCCTCTCCACCCGAGCTGCATCGATGATGGCATAGTTTGCCGTGGTTCTGGTGAGGCGGAGGAACGGGCACATCTCGGCCAAGTGGAGACGCACCGCGGCGGCCGCTGGTGCGGGGGTAGGCTTGCATAGCTGGAGAGCGCGACACATGCCATGGCATGGGTGAACCACGCGTAGTGCTAGAGCGTCGGCAAATGAAGACGCGAGGCAGTGCAGGGTCCCGCCGATGTCAATCGATGCGGGACTGCTGCATATCCTCTCCAGCCCCTTCTTTATCAGCTCCTTGTCCTCTTCAGCGAATGTGTTGGTGCAGAAATATAGAAGTGTGATAAGGTCTATCACGCGCTGCTCGTACTGATTCTGCGGTGCAGGCGCCGTCGGGGATGCCGTAGTAGGCGCTGCTGCCGACCTCACCTCCGGCACGAGTAATGTCGTACTACCATTGATGCTAGAGTGTATGAATGTCCTGTTGAGTCTGTTTTCGACATCTACCGACCACGTTGTCCTTAGAGGTGTGTTCACCGATACACTAGTGTGCCCGTTTGACGTTTAACAGATGCTAGGAATAAATTCTTGATTTGACAAAACAAATTTTACTTAAAGTTAGGCAATGGGGGATAAGGTGATTTAGGATAATCATATATTTCTTCGGTTTAAAAATACTAGTCATCACCCATGGGTCATACCGGTTAGCAATAAAAAAGGAACATATACATCTAATTAAAGTGTAAATGACATGTTCAAAAAAAGTGTAAATAACATTGGTGTTACTAATGTTTCTTAATAAGAATAGAGAAAGTAACACTTTCTACATATTATTGTAGAAAGTTATGATTGTTTCTACTACGTATCCATAGGAAGTGTCTAAAAGAGGTCTCGGAGGAGTTTAGCTTTCATTTGTTTGACCTAAACAATTGGGACAACGGAAATTTTATTCACTTACTTGCAGTTTGTTCCTCTAAACCAAAGGGATGGATACTGCCACAAAAAAGAATTTAAAATTCTTCTATCATACTAAGTTGGAAGATAGTCGGGAAGTTGTCGTGCTATGGCCCCATAGAAAGAGGTTATGATTTCTTCTCTCATGTGTATGTTTATCCTAATACATGGAGAGAGAGAGGAGAGGGAGAGATAGGGAGAAGGGGGGTAGAGAGAGAGGCAGAGAGGGAGGTCAAACATTCGGTGGTAATTGAATGGCTATCATACTAGTACCTCGTAATTTCAACATCTTCTTGTGGCCTAAGATGAAACAACAATTAGGAGTATGGTAAAGAACAACCCAAAATGTCTTGAATGTTTCAAGGATAACCAAAATGTCTTCAATGTTACGAAAAGAACAAAAATGTATTGAATATTTTCCAACTTCTGCTTCTGGCATAAGAAGTTCCGGCAATCAACTAAAAGCACATTCATCAAATGCATGAAATTATTGCAATGAATTGAGCAATATTCAAATATCACATGTCACAATATCTGGCAATCCTCGTCACACCGCACGCTAGGTCGAGAAAGAGAACATCGGGATGTCGCGTCGGTGGATGAAAAAGCACATGTCCTTCTCACTGGAAACCAGTACGCCCTGCTGTAGCCGGTCACCATCTGCCCCAGTATCACCGCTTGGGCCACTGCGTCTTCGCTCATCGCTGTAGACGCGATTCCAACGGCCTTCATCCGCTCCGCTCACTTCACCATCCACTCGTGGGTGCTGCATGCCATCACATGCAACGATATCCCTGATCTCTTGCAGGAACAGGCACCGTTCCACGTCCGACCACTCCATTGCTGACTGGCGTGCAGGTAAGCTCTCCTCCAGGGCATCAAATAGGGCCCCATAGTAGTTTAGCATGTTGTCGATCCGGCCCATGAACTCGCGATTGTGGTCGGCCTCCTGCTCCATCACCACCACGAGCTTCGGCTATTGCTCCGCTACATCACGGAGGAGCGTGTCAGCCCTCGTCCTGGTTGCATGGGCCTGCAATTTGCCTTTCTTGTCAGGAGGACAAGCAGCCACTACTACAAACTCATCGGCGAGCAGAAGATGGAGCAGTAGGGTGGAGACGATGACCAGTGCTTCACTGCTCCTGACAACAAGGGGCTCCAAGCTGAGCAGCTGATTGATGTGGAGTTTCACCGGGTGGAACTGGAAGCCGATGTGCAGGCTCTCGGCTTCCCAGCCGAGGAGCGCACCAGTGATGGACAGGAACTCGTCCTCCTCGTTGACAATGGTCATACGGAGGATTTGGTCATGTGCGACCGCTCCTGGATGCTTGGCAAAGAGGCGGAGGAGCAAAAGCCACTGGGCGGCATTTGCGCTGTCGAGATCGACAACGTGGAGCACAACATTCCTCTTCGTCCAAGATGCATCGATGATGGCGTAGTTCGGCGTGGTTCCAGCGAGGCGGAGGAACGGGCACATCTTGGCAAAGTTGCAGCACACCGCGGCGGCGCCGGTGCGGGGGTAGTCTTGTGCAGTTGGAGTGTGCGGCGCACGCCCTGGCATGGAGTGGACCACGCGCAGCGCTAAGCGTCAGCGAACAAAGACGCGAGGCAATGCAGGGGCCCGCCAACGTCGTCCGATGCGAGACTGCTGCATATCCTCTCCAGCACCTTGTTTATGAGCTCCTTATCACCTTTGGCGAAACGCAGTGGTGCTGGAATATAGAAGTGTGATAAGGTCTATCGCGCATTGCTCGTACTGATTCTACGGTGCAGGTGCCGTCGGGGATGCTGAAGTAGGCGTCGCTGCCGACCTCACCTTCAGCACGAGTAATGTCGTACTACCATTGATGCTGGAGTGTATGAATGTCCTGTTGAGTCCGTTCCAAGATCCACCGACCACGCTGTCCTTGAGGTGTGTGCAACAATACACTAGTGTGCCATTTTGGCGTTTAACGGATGCTAGGAATAAATTCTTTATTTGACAAAAAAATTTACTTAAAGTTAGGCAATGGGGGATGAGGTAATTTAGGATAATCATATATTTCTTCGGTTTGAAAATACTAGTCATCATCCATGGGTCGGACCAGTTAGCAATAAAAAATGGAACATATCACTAGTAGAAAACCACCCATTAGTCCCGGTTCGTAAGGGCCTTTAGTCCCGGTTCATGAACCGGGACTAATGGGTCGTTATTAATGCCACAGACATTAGTCCCGGTTCAAAGACGAACCGGGACCAATGTGTCTCCACGTGGCGATGTGCACCGAGCCCAGTCGAGAGGTCTTTGGTCCCGGTTGGCGGCTCCAACCGGACCAAAAGTTCTTTTTTAAGAAAGTGGCTGCTTTAGGGTTTTGTGGTTTATTTTAGGTTGTTATTTATAGCTAGCTAATAGAGAGAAGGGTCCTCTTATCTTCGTCCTTGGTTTATCAACGCTGCTGCTATATGTTCATTGCACCCGCAGATATATGACATGGCTCATGCATGCTTTGCATCATACATCATCATATATATGTATATAATAAAGTCCTACTAATCATGCATCATCATACTACTTCTACTAGCTCGTTATTAATAATAAGTCATACGATCATCATCCTCGTATATAGTCATCGAACCCAACCCTACATATATAATTGTTCTTAGCACATGATCATCGATTACAGGTATAGGACCTAAAACACCCTTAAGGTAAAATAACATAAAACAATATAGACCCTGACTCTCCATTATGAAGAATGGCGATCATCCTGTCTCCAATTCTTGCCTTTCGCTGCTTATTGCTTCCAAGAAGCTCCTTACGACTGTCCATACATTTTTCCATTCTTTGATTGTTATGTCTCCACTTCTTTTAGAAACCCGATATGGACAGTTGAGATTCAGAGGACGACCTGGTAGTATGTTCAAAACATGAAGGCTACCACGCATATACATCGATGAGGGACACACTCATTCGGGATTATCTGTTGAAAAACATAGTAATAACTTCGTAGTTAGCAATGATGTACTAGTTTAGAAGTGTGCAAAAAGATGCACGGATGTTGTAATAGTAAAAATAATCGTACCAAGGTATCTCCATGGTAGTTACAGAGTTCAACACGTGCACTAGTGGCACGTATTGACCATAATGTTGAGGAGTTTGATTGTAGATATTGTAATTCTCAAGATCTCTACAAAATCCGACTAGATGTCGTTTCTCCCGATAAGTTAATTCGAGCCTTCGTGTAGTATGTTCTGTCTACAATCTTCCGCACATTCTTTGAAGAATGAAAATAAGCTGTCAATGGAGATAAGTTGTCAACTATATATTTTGAAATAAACAATATAAATTACTTAATAACTATGTTTAGCTCACATGAGGGAAGAACTGGAGGTGTATGCACAAAGACCCAAATCGTAGGTGTCTCTTGCTCGATTGTAGGATCACCAAGATCCATGGTGATAATCATACCCTCATCAAGACCATACATCTTGCAAAATGCATCCCAATTTTGCAACCAAAATGGGTTACACTCTGAGCATTGTACAGCTTTACTTGAAAATCCACATCATGTTCGGTACTTAGGACAATTTTTTTGTTTCAAATTTTCATGGTCTTCAAAATCCATCCTCTCCAAGACATAGCGCCTTGCAAAGCATGGGATAAGCTAGTCGAATTGAAAAGATGAAAATTACACGTTAAAATAGTTGAAGTCGTGCTTAATTACGAAAAAAAACTATTGTCGCTGCTATGCATCGTATGAACATCGCAAGTCTCCTCGAGCTTAATGCTGAAGCGCCGATCTTCCTCCAGCTCAATGAATCATCGCACATACCTCGGTCATCGTGGCACCAACGCACTCCCGGCGATTTTCGTCGCCGATGAGGACGACATTTCGCCCACGCTCATAATTCAAATATTAAACTAGATCATTATTATAAATCACGGGTTGACTATAGATGATCGATGTACGTACGGGTTGAATATTATACCAAATTGTCTAGCACACGGGAATGAAGGAGAACTTATCCAATATGAGCATTCAATAAGCAAAACCAAATCACATAATAAAGTATAGTATTCAAATTAGCATGCATTCAATAATTATAAGCAAAACTACATCATCTCTTGGTGTCCGTACATCATCGAATATTATCACTAATAAAACTAGAACCGTAGCGCCCGACGGGTATCGACGCGGGCGGTGGACACCCAAAGATAAGGAACCATCACAGGATCATAGCTCCAGTGAGATCCCTGAAGAACATGCCAGGTATTGTCGAACCTCCCCTCCAATGCAACCATGTAGCGACGGACGTGCTCGTCCTCCTCGCTGACACGATGACGTACCACCTCCGCGGTGTCCGGATGCCTCACCACCGTCACTGGCCCACGCGACCGCCACCAAACAAGGATCGGGTCAACAACGGGCTGCCTCCTCACCAACCTACTACGTCCCCCGAAAGGTAGCACCTCCCAATACCAACCCGGCGGAGCCCAGTCCCGAACATGACCCTGATCAAGCAGGCCTCCATCGCCGACTCGACGACGACGAGGATGCGGGATAGGCATCGCCGACGTCGACGCGGGAACTACTTCTATATATAGTTAAATAAAAGTAGTCTTATTAATTAAATCTATCTAGCTCAACTACTAAACACTTACTATAAATAAATAAGTAGTACTTACTAAAAACAAACTACTTCATATATAAAGAGTGCGGCTAATCTGCACCCGGGCTCATCTGCACCCACGCTTAGAAAAAAATTCAAAAAAAATACTAAACAAATTCAAAAAATTCCAAATTTTTTTGTGGTGGTAGATAATTTGACGCGTGAGGTGCGCACCAAAAATCAGCTCATTTGAGCATCTGAGCAGCTCTCGGCAAAAAAGACAAAATCAGGGTCTGTAAAAATGTAAACTGTTCATGCACTGTTTTGTCCCGATTTGTCTTTTTTGCCGAGAGTTGCTCAGATGTCCAAATGAGTTGAATTTTGGGGCGCACCTCACGCGTCAAATTATCTACCACCACAAAAAAGTTTGGAATTTTTTGAATTTTTCTAGTATTTTTTTTGAATTTTTTGCTGAGAGGGAGCAGATGAGCCTGGGCACCGTTTTGAGTTTTCCATATATAAACTACTTCTTCTTTTTTTCCTTTTTCTAAATTACTACACATCTAATCCTACATAAAGATCTAAATTACTACACATCTATTTACAGAAAAAAATCTAACATAAAAAACTAACATAAAAAATCTAACATAAAACATGTAACATAAAAACTTACATAAAAAATCTTACATAATATGAACAAATCTTTTACAGAAAAAAATCTAACATAAAAACTAACAAATTAATTACACAATCTACATTAACTACATATCTAAATTACACAATCTAATCTAACAAAAATATCTATGAACTACAAAAAATCTAAAAAAATCTAACATAAAAAACTAACATAAAAAATCTAACATAAAACATCTAACATAAAAACTAACTAAAAAATCTTTTTACAGAAAAAATCTAACATAAAGAAACTAACATAAAAAACTAACATAAAAAATCTAACATAAAAACCTTACATAAAAAATCTTACATAATATGAACAAATTTTACAGAAAAAAACTAACATAATATAATACATATCTAAAAAAAGAAACTAACATAAAAAACTAACATAAAGAAACTAACATAAAAAATCTTACATAATATGAACAAATCTTTTACAGAAAAAAATCTAACATAAAAACTAACAAATTAATTACACAATCTACATTAACTACATATCTAAATTACACAATCTAATCTAACAAAAATATCTATGAACTACAAAAAATCTAAAACAAATCTAAGAAAAATAAAAAAGGCGACCTGCCGGCGACGGCGACGGCGAGTGCGGCGGCGGGCGGCGACGGCGCCGAGGCGGCGCTGGCAGGCGGCTGCAGTGTCAAGGGCGGGCGATGACGGCGCTGGGCGGGTCGGTCGGGCGGGCGGGCGACGACGACGGCGTTGTCGGCGGCGGCATGGCCGACGGCGACGGCGCAAGGGCAGGGCAGGCGGCGACGGCGACGGGCAGGGCAGGGCGGCGACGCGGCAGGCGGGCGGCGACGTGTCGGGCGGCAGGGAGGCGGCAAGGCGAGGAGCAGGAGAGATCGAAGTGGGGGATGCGGTTCTGAAATTTTCCTAAGTGCTACTTATATAGAAAAAGTTTTGTCGGTTTGTGCCACAAATCGGACATCTCTTTTGTCGGTTTGTGCCACCAACCGACCAAAGACTCTTTTCAAAGAGCCCAAAGGGCGGAACGAAGATTTTGGTCCCGTTGGTGGCACAAACCGACAAAGAGGAGATTGGTCCCGGCTCATGCGACGAACCGACAAAGAGAGATGGTCCCGTTGGAGCCACCAACCGGGACCAATGGACTCTGCAATTGTTTTGATAAATATAGCAGAGAAAGAAAAACTATATAGAAAACTACTCGAAATGAATAGAAGCAAAAATAAAAAAAGGAGCATATATGCTTATTTTTAATGGCTTATTACAACACAGAAATAAAAAGAAAAAATAAATATAGCAGAAAAAGAAAAACTATATAAAAACTACTCAGAAATGAATAGAAGCAAAAAATAGTTATGATTAACTATACTAAAAAGGAGCATATATGCTTATTTTTAATGGCTTATTACAACACAGAAATAAAAAGAAAAAATAAATATAGCAGAAAAAGAAAAATATATAAAAACTACTCAGAAATGAATAGAAGCAAAAAATAGTTGTGATTAACTATACTAAAAAGGAGCATATATGCTTATTTTTAATGGCTTATTACAACACAGAAATAAAAAGAAAAAATAAATATAGCAGAAAAAGAAAAACTATATAAAGAACTACTCAGAAATGAATAGAAGCAAAAAATAGTTGTGATTAACTATAATAAAAAGGAGCATATATGCTTGTTTTAATGGCTTATTACAACACAGAAATAAAAAGAAAAAATAAATATAGCAGAAAAAGAAAAACTATATAAAAACTACTCAGAAATGAATAGAAGCAAAAAATAGTTGTGATTAACTATACTAAAAAGGAGCATATATGCTTATTTTTAATGGCTTATTACAACACAGAAATAAAAAGAAAAAATAAATATAGCAGAAAAAGAAAAACTATATAAAAACTACTCGAAATGAATAGAAGCAAAAAATAGTTGTGATTAACTACACTAAAAGGAGCATATATGCTTATTTTTAATGGCTTATTACAACTCAGAAATAAAAAGAAAAAATAAATATAGCAGAAAAAGAAAAAAACTACTCAGAAATGAGATGAGATGCGCTTATAGAGGTAATCCAACTTAAATTCATAACAATTTCAAGAGAAATCCGTATGAATTTATGCTAAATTACCTATATAAGCGCATCTATTTTCATTATCGGAGGAGCTCAATAAAGTAGAGAGGAGGGCTTATAAACCAGTCCGCTCCCTTCGATTGGCGAGGTGGGACTAAACTCGTCGCAACGGCACCAACCATTTAGTCCCGGTTGATGGCTCGAACCGGACTAATGGAGCCCATTGGTCCTGCCAAGCCGCCAACCGGGACCAGTGGGTTTGGGCCAGAGCGAGGACCATTGGTCCCGGTTCGTCCCACAAACCGGGACCAATAGGTCCAGATGAACCGGGACCAATGGCCCACGTGGCCCGGTCGGCACCCGGGGCTCACGAACCGGGTCCGATGCCCCCATTGGTCCCGGTTCTGGATTGAACCGGGACTAATGGGCCGGACCGGCCTGGACCATTGGCCCCTTTTCTACTAGTGTATACATCTAATTAAAGTGTAAATAACATTGGTGTTACTAATGTTTCTTAATAAGAATGGAGAAAGTAACACTTTCTACATATTATTATACAAAGTTATGATTGTTTCTACTATCTTATCAATAGGAAGTGTCTTAAAGAGGTCTCAGAGGAGTTTAGCTTTTATTTGTTTGTCCTAAAAACATGGGATAAAGGAAATTTTATCCATTTACTTGCACTTTGTTCCTCTAAACCAAAGGGATGGATACTGCCAGAAAAATTAATTTTATATTATTCTATCATACTAAGTTGGAAGATAGTCGGGAAGTCGTCGTGCTAAGACCCCATAGCACTAGTAGAGAAAGGGCCTGTTGTCCCGGTTGGTAAGGGCCTTTAGTCCCGGTTGGTGAATCGGGACTAAAGGGTCGATATTAATATTCTCCCTTTAGTCCCGGTTCAACTAGAACCGGACTAAAGGTCATGCCACGTGGGGCTCCATTTTAGTCCCGGTTGGTGTTACCAACCGACTAATGGAAATTTTATGATTTTTTTTGAAAATTTTTTGAATAATTTTTATTTTCAAATTTCTGAATTATTTTAATTCCTAATCTCTAATCAGCACCCTCATCATCGCTCAATTTATCCTCTTCTCTAATCACCCTCATCATTCCAAATCACCTAACTTCCCGAACGGTCACCCATCCTCCCACTCCCCAGCCTGAGCACGCTTAACTTCCGGGTTCTATTCTCCCTCGTTTCCAAGTCTGCACTTGTTGTTTTCCTGACAATAGTAAGATGTCAATCCTATTAACCCTCAGGAATTTTGCTTGAGCATGAATTGACACATTTCACTGTTTGAGTTTCAAACTATTGTTTTCAAAAACAATAATTATTTAGAAAACAATAGTTATTTTAAATAATTAGTTTGACCATGGTTTGACCATAGTTTGACCACAGTTTGACCACAGTTTAACCACAGTTTGACCACAGTTTGACCAGATTTGACCAAAATTCAAAATAAATGAACAAATTATTTAGTAACACTAATATTCTAGAATAATTAGTTTGACCATGTTTTGACCATGTTTTGACCATAGTTTGACCATAGTTTGACCACAGTTGACCAGATTTGACCAAAATTCAAAATAACTGAATAAATTATTTAGTAACACTAATATTCTAGAATAATCAGTTTGACCATGGTTTGACCATTGTTTGACCACAGTTTGAAATTTTTTCGATTTTTCCTCTCTAGATATTAAAAGCCCCGTAACTTTTTTTCTGTTAGGTTTTTGAGGATTTTGAAAATGTTTAACGGGGATCCCCCGTTAAATTTGGATGTAACTTTTCGAGTAGATGATTTTTCATATAAAAAACTTTTTCATCCGAGTTAGTATGCAAAAGTTATGCCCATATTTACAACTTTCAGAGAGATTTTGCAAATAAAGTCGAAATTCACATTTGCAAATTTTCCCAACAACTAGACCACATATCACATGGGAAACTTATTTTCTTTTATTTTTTTGATATAGACGTGAGTCCAGCGGCCTTCATCCGCTCAGCCCACTTCATCATCCGCTCGTGGGCGCTGAGCGCCATCACAGGCAACGATATCCCTGATCTCTTGCACGAACAGGCACCTTTCCACGTCCTAACGCTCCATTGCCGACCCGCATGCAGGTAAGCTCTCCTCCAGGGCATCAAACAGGGCCCCGTAGTAGTTGAGCACGTTGTCAAACCGGCCCATGAACTAGCCATTGTGGTCGGCCTCCTGCTCCGTCACCACCGTGAGCATCGGCGACAGCTCCGCTATATCCCGGAGGAGCGTGTCAGCCCTCGTCATGGTTGGCAAAGAGGCGGAGGAGCATAAGCCACTGGGCGGCATTTGCGCTGCCGAGATCGACGACGTGGAGCACATCATTCCTCTCCGGCCGAGCTGCATCGATGATGGCGTAGTTCACCATGGTTCGGGCGAGGTGCAGGAACGGGCACATCTCGGCAAAGTTGCGGCGCACCGCGGCAGCTGCCGGTGCGGGGGTAGTCTTGTGCAGCTGTAGGGCATGACACACACCCTGGCATGGAGTGGACCACTGCAGCGCTAGAGCGTCAGCGAACGAAGACGTGAGGCAATGCAGGGGCCCACCGACGTCGTCCGATGCGAGACTGCTGCATATCCTCTCCAACTCCTTTATCAGTTCCTTGTCCCCTTTGGCGAACGCGGTGGTGCAGGAATATAGGAGTGTGATAAGGTCTATCGCGCGTTGCTCGTACTGATTCTGTGGTGCAGGTGCGGTCGAGGATGCTGTAGTAGGCGCAGCTGCCGACCTCACCTTCGACACGAGTAATGTCGTATGACCATTGATGCTGGAGTGTATGAATGTCCTGTTGAGTCCGTTCCAAGATCCACCGACCACACTGTCCTTAGGGGTGTGTGCACTAATACACTAGTGTGCCCTTTTGGCGTTTAATGGATGCTAGGAATAAATTATTTGTTTGAAAAAAATTTTACTTAAAGTTAGGCAATGGGGGATAAGGTGATTTCGGATAATCATATATTTCTTCCATTTGAAAATACTAGTCATCACCCATGGGTCGGACCGGTTAGCGATAAAAAAGGAACATATCTTATATCTTATATCTTATATCTTTCTTATATTTACTAATTGGAGGCACTTTCAAGTACTCTCATTAATCCACATCATCAAAATTAATTACACCGTTGGATGGTAAAATTTACGTCTAGGATAAAAGAAAAATCTACGTAACATAGATTGCTCCCTATGGCCATAAAAAGGGCATCTGACACGTGCAACATAGTTGTATTATGTATACAAAAAAAATCCTCGATCCGTTCCTTTTATAAAACAAAAAGTAAATTCTCACGTAAAAAAAAAACAGAAGCCTTGGTCCGTTCCTAAAAAAGAGCCTCACGTCCAAGAAAAAGAAAAGACCGAAAAAAGGAAGGGAAACCATCCATCTATATATACAAAACAAATAAATCCTCTGTTAAAAAATAATAATTCCTCGATCGGTTCCCTGGAAACTAAATAGTAAAGCCTCATGTAAAAGGCCCGCAAAAAAGCCTCATGTAGAAAAAAAGGAAAGCTTTGATCCGTTCCAGAAAAAGAAAAGCCTCATGCCAATGAAAAGGAAAGACCAAAAAAGAAAGAAGGAAAGCGTCGATCCATAAAAACTCCAACAAAACAAGGAAAGAAATTGCACGACCCAGCTGATTGCCCGTAAATGTCTCTGGCAATTAAATATTCTGCCAAGTAAAAATCTCCGGGACTCCTCTACATGGCCACTACCTCCTTCTCCCCTTCAATCCTGCTCTCCTACATATGGCCGGTTGCTGTGATTTTTGTCTGTCAAATAAAGTGTACACTCGGCTCTCCCATTGGTGTTCGTCTCCAACCTTTTAATCTCACTTTTCAAACCACACAATCCATCATGTATATTAACCGTGTTTCCACCTCATAATTTTTATCTCAGTTTTCAAGTGTAGCAATCCATCATGTATATGTACATGATTTTATCCAAACATGTTAATTTGGCAGGTAAGATCCGATCAAGCAACCCAGCATATATATTCCAGTACATGATTTTATCCCATGATATGTTGATTTAGCAGGCATGATCCACTGAAACATGCGGGATCTCCTAATTGTGTTCCTCTTCGTTCTTTAATTCTTAGTTTTCCAAGTTCTGGCAAAATTTATTCCAGTAACTTATTTTCATTTATCAGGAGCTATTTGAACTTTGAAGCAGATGGAGCCATGTTCAGCAAGATATGGGTGCCGCAATATATTTTCTTTCCCTCGCAAATCAATCTATCATACATCTAATTTATTTTTATATATGCTAACTAAGAAAATAAATCTATCATATTTTGTGAATTCAGTATATTTTTACATGGGAGATTGAAGGAGAAATTTGTCCCACGGAAGTGGAATTGGTCGAGACTCGCTTTGATAGATATCCAAGACTAAACACTAATGGATATACTCGAGGAGACGAAGAACCTTGGAAATCATATTAGAATTAGACTGTGTGTTATTAAGTTTTTTTTGTTTTGAGGAATAAATCATTTCTGAGGAGGCAGACTAAATTTTGATAGCCAAATTTTGTTGGTATAGATAGCGCAAGGGCAACCAATCTATGTCCCCAGCAATGTGTAGTCCATCACATCATGTTTCCAGTATACTGTTTACAAACAAACAACGTTTGACGGTTCTACTACATAAAATCGTATGTACAGAAACTTTTAAACAATAAATGTGTACATAATATTGAACAGCAGAGGAAATCCATGTGATCAACAAATGTTTAGTTCTATCTTGCATCTCCACAAATCTTAAATTTCAATAATCTATTACATAGTTCCCACGTACCATATTAATTAATCATAGAAGAAATTCAATAATAATTTATTGGTGGCGAAAAGGAAGAAGTGTGTCCATTTAGATATTGAAAATACATGAACATAAATGCTACAGTAGGACAATAGTTATACATAGTTTCTATGTGAAATTGCTAGCCCGTGCTGGAGCACGGGTTGACGACTAGTATATCTAATTAAAGTGTAAATGACATGTTCAAAAAAAGTGTAAATAACATTGGTGTTACTAATCTTATATCTTATATATTTACTAATTGGAGGCACCATACGAGCTAGTCATTAGGTTGAAAATGTAATGGTCAAGATCAGTTAGAAGACTTTTCCTTATATAAAACACACCCGTACAAAGATAAGAGACCCTTCCTATTATAAAATAAGACATCACATGAAAAAAAGGAGTCCTCATGCTATGAAATAGAGCCGCGATAAAAAAAAGTTAATTGAACCAACACGTACACAAATGAGACACTTCTAATTATAAAAGGGTGATGTCACGTGGGAAAACAAGAGTCCTCATGCTATAAAAGAGAGCTATGGTCCAACTTAAAAAAAGCACATGCCTTCTCCTTTCTGAAAAAAGAGATATGTACACAATAAAAAATATTCTACTCACACTGCAAATGTGCGTATATCCTAATTCCCACCAAAGCAAACACCACACGTGCATGTACTCTTGAAGAAAGAAAGGACACATACAAATAAGGAGTCCAGAAATTACAAAAAATATTATGCCTAATATTTGAAAAAGAAATTTCAATACCCACATACAAAATCAGGATCAAGTCAAAATAAAATAAATCAAACACAAACATACATATATTTCTCCATGTGCCACCCAGATATTATCAGTAGAAAGGTCATTGATTTAATATGTGAAATCAGCTAATTTTTAAATAAGAAGCAAATATGCATAAATTCTGGCACGTAAAAAATATTTATTTATTTATATATGAAATTAATCTAGATATGAAAAATAATTAAAGAAATATCATTGGCATTGGAATATCAATGTTTTTGGGTGGAAAAGCAGAACATCCAGTATTTCAAATAGTGAAACTTCACAACCAGGTCAATTTAAATTCTAAATGTTTAGAGCTAAAAAAATCCCCAAGTTTTATGAGATACTATATCGTTTGATTTCATTCTTGATAGATACAATTTGAATTTCCATATAAAAAAGGATTACACATCCCATTTTGCATGAAAACATAAACTATGTACCCGTCGCCTTGAAGTAAGAAAATAGAAATATACAAATAAGCAGTCCTTCAGCCTCCCGTTGAGGAAAATAAGCCTATTAATGATGGAAAAATAAATTCCCATCCCACATACTGAAATATCCCCAACGCATCACATATATCACCGCTATCAAGGTCATTAATTTTACATGTGAAATCACCTAATTGCAAGGCAAGTAGAAAAGTACGCATACATTGTCGTGCATTGAAAACCATATATGAACATAAACCTGTTAATAAACATCAGTTGAAGGAATATCAATGATTTTCTTATCAATATGTACAACTTAGCATTTGTTCAATGTGTGATATTTCAAATTTATACTCCAATATTATAATGTTAATACACCGATAATACTTATGTATCTCCATAGTAGCTATGCCGTGCAGATGCACGGGTTTATGACTAGTGTTTCTTAATAAGAATAGAGAAAGTAACACTTTCTAAATATTATTATACAAAGTTATGATTGTTTCTACTATCTTATCAATAGGAAGTGTCTTAAAGAGGTCTCAGAGGAGTTTAGATTTCATTTGTTTGTCCTAAAGATATGGGATAAAGGAAATTTTATCCATTTACTTGCACTTTGTTCCTCTAAACCAAAGGGATGGATACTGCCACAAAAAAAAATTTATATTCTTCTATCATACTAAGTTGGAAAATAGTCGGGAAGTCGTTGTGCTAAGGCCCCATAGGAAGAGGTTATGATTTCTTCTCGCATGTGTACGTTTGTCCTTGCGAGAAAGCAGAGAGAGAGAGGAGAGAGAGGGGAGAGAGGGGGAGATTGGGAGAACGGGGGTAGAGAGAGAGGCAGAGAGAGAGAGGTCAAACATTATGTGGTTATTGATTTGCTATCATACTAGTACCTCGTACTTTCAACTTCTGCTTGTGGCATAAGATGAAACAACAACTAGGAGTATGATAAAAATAACAACTCAAAATATTTTGATTGTTTAAAAGATAACCAAAACATCTTGAATGTTACAAAAATAACAAAAATGTCTTGAACATTTTCCAACTTCTGCTTCTGGAATAAGAAGTTCAGGCAATCAACTAAAAGCACATTCATCAAATGCATGAAATTATTGCAATGAATTGAGAAATCTGCAGATATCACATGTCACAATATCTGGCGATCCTCATCACACCGCACGCCAAGTCGAGACGGAGAACATTGGAATGTCGCGTTAGTGGATGAAAAAGCACACGTCCTTCTCACTGGAAACCCGTACGCCCTGCTATAGCCAGTGACCATCTGCCCCAGCATCACCGTTTGCGCCACTGCGTCTACGCTCATTGACGTAGACGCGAGTCCGGCGGCCTTCATCTGCTCCACCCACTTCACCATCCGCTCGTCGGCGCTGAGCGCCATCACAGGCAACGATATCCCTGATCTCTTGCACGAACAGGCACCTTTCCGCGTTCGACCGCTTCATTGCCGACCCGCATGCAGGTAAGCTCTCCTCCAGGGCATCAAACAGGGCCCCGTAGTAGTTGAGCACGTTGTCAAACCGGCCCATGAACTACCCATTGTGGTCGGCCTCCTGCTCCGTGACCACCATGAGCATCGGCGATAGCTCCGCTACGTCGCGGAGGAGCGCGTCAGCCCTCGTCATGGTAGCATCGGCCCGCACTCTGCCTTTCCTGTCGGGAGGACGAGCAGCCACTACTACAAATCGTCGGCGAGCTGACGATGGAGCTGAAGGTTGGAGACGATGACCAGTGCTTCGCCGCTCCTGACACCGAGGGGCTCGATGCTGAGTAGCTGATTGATGTGGAGTTTCACCAGGTGGAACTGGAAGCCGATGTGCAGGCTCTCGGCAACCCAGGCGAGGAGCCCACCGGTGACGGAAAGGAACTCGTCCACCTCATTGACCATGTTCAAACAGAGGATTTGGTCATGTGCCCCCGCTCCTGGATGCTTGGCAAAGAGGCTGAGGAGCATAAGCCACTGGGCGGCATCAGCGCTGTCGAGATCGATGACGTGGAGCACAGCATTCCTCTCCGGCCGAGTTGCATCGATGATGGCGTAGTTCGCCGAGGTTCCGGCGAGGCGGAGGAACAGGCACATCTCGGCGAAGTTGCGGTGCACCGCGGCGCCCGCCGGTGCGGGGGTAGTCTTGTGCAGCTGTAGGGCGCGGCACACGCCCTGGCATGGAGTGGACCACGCGCAGCACTAGAGCATCAACGAACGAAGAAGCGAGGAAATGCAGGGGCCCGCCGACGTCGTCCGATGCGAGACTGCTGCATATCCTCTCCAACTCCTTCTTTATCAGCTCCTTGTCCCATTTGGCGAACGCGATGGTCCAGGAATATAGGAGTGTGATAAGGTCTATCGCGCGTTGCTCGTACTGATTCTGCGGTGCAGGTGCCGTCGGGGATGCTGTAGTAGGCGCCGCTACCGACCTCACCTTCGGCACGAGTAATGTCGTATTACCATTGATGCTGGAGTGTATGAATGTCCTGTTAAGTCCGTTCCAAGATCCACCGACCACGCTATCCTTTGTGGTCTGTGCACTAATACACTAGTGTGCCCTTTTGGCGTTTAACAGATGCTAGGAATAAATTCTTTATTTGACAAAAAAATTTACTTAAAGTTAGGGAATGGGGGATAAGGTGATTTCGGATAATCGTATATTTCTAAGGCAATAAAAAATGAGCGTATACATCTAATTAAAGTGTAAATGACATGCTCAAAAAAATGTAAATAACATTGGTGTTACTAATGTTTCTTAACAAGAATGGACAAAAGTAACACTTTCTAAATATTATTATACAAAGTTATGATTGTTTCTACTCTCTTATCAATAGGAAGTGTCTTAAGGAGGTCTCAGAGGAGTTTAGCTTTCATTTGTTTGTCCTAAACACATGGGATAAAGGAAATTTTATCCATTTACTTGCACTTTGTTCCTCTCAACCAAAGGGGTGGATGCTGCCACAAAAAATAATTTTATATTCTTCTATTATCCTAAGTTGGAAGATAGTCTGGAAGTCGTTGTGCTAAGGCCCCATAGGAATAGGTTATGATTTCTTCTCGCATCTGTACGTTTGTCCTTGCGAGAAAGTAGAGAGAGAGGAGAGAGAGGGGGAGATTGGGAGAACGGGGAAGAGAGAGAGGCAGAGAGAGAGGTCAAACATTCTGTGCTTATAGATTTGCTATCATACTAGTACCTCGTACTTTCAACTTCTACTTGTGGCATAAGATGAAACGACAACTAGGAGTATGGTAAAAAGAACAACTGTTTTGAATGTTTCAAACATAACCAAAACATTTTGAATGTTACAAAAATAACAAAAATGTCTTGAACATTTCCCAACTTCTGCTTCTGGCATAAGAAGTTCAGGCAATCAACTAAAAGCACATTCATCAAATGCATGAAATTATTGCAATGAATTGAGAAATCTGCAGATATAACATGTCACAATATCTGGCGATCCTCGTCACACCGCACGCCAAGTCGAGACAGAGAACATTGGGATGTCGCATTAGCGGATTAAAAAGCACACGTCCTTCTCACCGGAAACCCGTACGCCCTGCTGTAACCAGTCACCATCTGCCCTAGCATCACCGTTTGCTCCACTGCATCTACGCTCATTGACGTAGACATGAGTCCTGCGGCCTTCATCCGCTCCGCCCACTTCACCATCCGCTCGTGGGCGCTGAGCGTCATCACAGGCAACGATATCCCTGATCTCTTTCATGAATAGGCACCTTTCCACGTCCGAACGCTCCATTTCCGACCCGCATGCAGGTAAGCTCTCCTCCAGGGCATCAAACAGGGCCCCGTAGTAGTTGAGCACGTTGTCAAACCGGCCCATGAACTGGCCATTGTGGTCGGCCTCCGGCTCCGTCACGACCAAGAGCATAGGCGATAGCTCCGCTACGTCGCGGAGGAGCGCGTCATCCCATGTCATGGTAGCATGGGCCCACACTTTTGCCTTTCCTGTCGGGAGGATGAGCAGCCACTACTACAAAATCGTCGGCGAGCAGACAGTGGAGCTGAAGGTTGGAGACGATGACCAGTGCTTCGCCGCTCCTGACACCGAGGGGCTCGATGCTGAGCAGCTGATTGATGTGGAGTTTCACCGGGTGGAACTGGAAGCCGATGTGCAGGCTCTCGGCTTCCCGGGCGAGGAGCGCACTGGTGACCGAAAGGAACTCGTCCTCCTCGTTGACAATGGTTAGATGAAGGATTTGGTCATGTGTGCCCGCTCCTGGATGCTTGGCAAAGAGGCGGAGGAGCATAAGCCACTGGGCGGCCTCAGCGCTGTCAAGATCAACGACGTGGAGCATGACATTCCTCTCCGTACGAGCTGCATCAATGATGGCGTAGTTCGCCGTGGTTCTGGCGAGTTGGAGGAACGGGCACATCTCTGCGAAGTTACGGCGCACCGCGGCAGCTGCCGGTGCGGGGGTAGTCTTGTGCAGCTGGACGGCACGGCACACGCCCTGGCATGGAGTGGACCACGCGCAGTGCTAGAGCATCAATGAGCGAAGACGTGAGGCAATGCAGGGGCCCGCCACATTGTCGGATGCGAGACTGCTGCATATCCTCTCCAGCTCCTTCTTTATCAGCTCCTTGTCCCCTTTGGCGAACGCGGTGGTGCAGGAATATAGAAGTGTGATAAGGTCTATCGCGCGTTGCTCGTACTGATTCTGTGGTGCAGGTGCCGTCGGGGATGCTGTAGTAGGCGCCGCTACCAACCTCACTTTCGGCACGAGTAATGTCGTACTACCATTGATGCTGGAGTGTATAAATATCCTGTCGAGTCCGTTCCAAGATCGACCGACCAAATTGTCGTTTAACAGAACCTAGGAATAAATTCTTTATTTAACAAAAAAAATTACTTAAAGTTAGGCAATGGGGGATATGGCGACATGTTCAAAAAAAGTGTAAATAACATTGGTGTTACTAATGTTTCCTAATAAGAATACAGAAAGTAACACTTTCTAAATATTATTATACAAAGTTATGATTGTTTCTACTACCTTATCAACAGGAAGTGTCTTAAAGAGGTCTCAGAGGAGTTTAGCTTTCAGTTGTTTGTCCTAAACACATGGGATAAAGGAAATTTTATCCATTTACTTGCACTTTGTTCCTCTAAACCAAAGGGATGGATACTACCACAAAAATTAATTTTATATTCTTCTATCATACTAAGTTGGAAGTTAGTCGGGAAGTCGTCGTGCTAAAGCCCCATAGGAAGAGGTTGCAATTTCTTCTCGCCAGTGTACGTTTGTCCTTGCGAGAAAGCAGAGAGAGAGGAGAGATAGGGAGAACGGGGGTAGAGAGAGAGAGGCAGAGAGAGAGGTCAAAAATTCTGTGGTTATTGATTTGCTATCATACTATTACCTCGTACTTCCAAGTTCTGCTTGTGGCATAAGATGAAACAACAACTAGGAGTACGGTAAAAAGAACAACTCAAAATATCTTGAATGTTTCAAAGATAACCAAAATGTCTTGAATGTTACAAAAATAACAAAAATGTCTTGAACATTTTCCAACTTCTGCTTCTGGCATAAGAAGTTCACGCAACCAACTAAAAGCACATTCATAAAATTAATGAAATTATTGCAATGAATTGAGAAATCTGCAGATATCACATGTCACAATATCTGGCGATTCTCGTCACACCGAATGCCAAGTTGAGACAGAGAACATTGGGATGTCGCGTTAGTGGATGAAAAGGCACACGTCCTTCTCACGGGAAACCCGTACGCCCTGCTATAGCCAGTTACCATCTGCCCCAGCATCACTGTTTGTGCCACTGCGTCCACGCTCATTGACGTAGACGCGAGTCCGGCGGCCTTCATCCACTCCGCCCAATTCACCATCCGTTCGTGGGCGCTGAGCGCCCTCACACGCAACGATATCCCTGATCTCTTGCATGAACAGGTACCTTTCCACGTTCGGCCGCTCCATTTCCGACCCGCATGCAGGTAAGCTCTCCTCCAGCGCATCAAACAAGGCCCTGTAATAGTTGAGCACGTTGTAAAACTGGCCCATGAACTCGCCATTATGGTCGGCCTCCTGCTCCGTCACCACCATGAGCTTCGGCGATAGCTCCGCTACATCGCGGAGGAGCGCGTCAGCCCTCGTCATGGTAGCATGGGCCCACACTTTGCCTTTCCTCTCGGGAGGACGAGCAGCAACTACTACAAACTCGTCGGCGAGTAGATGGTGGAGCTGAAGGTTGGACACGATGACCAGTGCTTCACCGCTCCTTACACCGAGGGGCTCGATGCTGAGTAGCTGATTGATGTGGAGCTTCACCGGTTGGAACTGGAAGACGATGTGCAGGCTCTCAGTTTCCCGGGCGTGGAGCGCACAGGTGACAGAATTGAACTCGTCCTCCTAGTTGACAATGGTCAGACGGAGGATTTGGTCATGTGCGCCCGCTCCTAGATGCTTGGCAAAGAGACGGAAGGAGCATAAGCCACTGGGTGTCGTTAGCGCTGCCCGGAACAACGACGTAGAGCACGGCATTCCTCGCCATCCGAGCTGCATCAATGATGACGTAGTTCGCCATGGATCCGGCGAGGCGGAGAAACGGGCACATCTCGACGAAGTGGTGGCGCACTGCGGCTACCGGTGGGGGGGGTAGTCTTGTGCAGCTGGAGGGCACGACACATGCCCTGGAATTGGTGGACCAGACGCAGTGCTAGAGCATCAGCGAACAAAGACGCGAGGCAGTGCAGGGGCCCGCCGACGTCGTCCGATGGGCATCTGCTTCATATCCTCTCCAGCCCCTTCTTTATCAGCTCCTTGTCCCATCGGTGAACGCGGTGGTGCAGGAATATAGAAGTGTGATAAGGTCTATCGCACATTGCTTGTATTGATTCTGCGGTGCAGGTGCCGTCGGGATGCTGTAGTTGTCGTCGCTGCCGACCTTACCTCGGGCACGAGTAATGTCGTACTAACATTGATGTTGGAGTATATGAATTTCCTGTTGAGTCTGTTTCCGAGATCCACCGACCACGCTGTCCATAGAGGTGTGTTCGCTGATACACTAGTGTGCCGGCCCTTTTGACGTTTAACGGATGCTAGGAATAAATTCTTGATTTGACAAAACAAATTTTACTTAAAGTTAGGCAATGAGGGATAAGGTGATTTAGGATAATCATATATTTCTTCGGTTAGAAAATACTAGTCATCACCCATGGGTTGGACTGGTTAGCAATAAAAAAAGGAACATACGCATCTAATTAAAGTGTAAATGACATGTTCAAAAAAAGTGTAAATAACATTGGTGTTACTAATGTTTCTTAATAAGAATAGAGAAAGTAACACTTTCTACATATTATTATACAAAGTTATGATTGTTTCTACTATCTTATCAATAGGAATTGTCTTGAAGAGGTCTCGGAGGAGTTTAGCTTTCATTTGTTCGTCCTAAACACATGGGATAAAGGAAATTTTATCCATTTACTTGCACTTTGTTCCTCTAAACCAAAGGGATGGATACCGCCACAAAAAATAATTTTATATTCTTCTATCATACTAAGTTGGAAGATAGTCGGGAAGTCGTCGTGCTAAGGCCCCATAGGAAGAGGTTATGATTTCTTCTCGCATGTATACGTTTGTCCTTGCAAGAAAGCAGAGAGAGAGAGAGAGAGGAGAGAGAGAGGGGAAAGAGCAAGAGATTGGGAGAAGGGGGTAGAGAAAGGCAGAGAGGGAGAGAGAGTTCAAACATTCTGTGGTAATTGATTTTCTATCATACTAGTACCTCGTACTTTCAACTTCTACTTGTGGCATAAGATGAAACAACAACTAGGAGTATAGTAAAAAGAACAACTCAAAATGTTTTGAATGTTTCAAAGATAACCAAAACGTCTTGAATGTTACAAAAATAACAAAAATGTCTTGAACATTTTCCAACTTCTGCTTCTGGCATAAAAAGTTCAGGCAATCAACTAAGAGCACATTCATCAACTGCATGAAATTAATGCAATGAATTGAGAAATCTGCAGATATCGCATGCCACAATATCTGGCGATCCTCGTCACACCATACGCCAGGTTGAGACAGAGAACATTGGGATGTCGCGTCAATGGATGAAAAAGCACATGTCCTTCTTACTAGAAACCCGTACGCCCTGCTGCAACCAGTCACCATCTGTCCCAGTATCACCGTTTGCGCCACTACGTCCGCGCTCATCGACGTAGACGCGAGTCCGGCGGGCATCATCCGCTCCGCCCACTTCACCATCCGCTCGTGGGCGTTGCGCGCCATCACAGGCAACGATATGCCTGATCTCTTGCAGGACAGGCACCTTTCCACGTCCAACCGCTCCATTACCGACCCGCGTGCATGTAAGCTCTCCTCCAGGGCATCAAACAGGGCCTCGTACTAGTTGAGAAAGTTGTCGAACCGGCCCATGAACTTGTCATTGTGGTCGGCCTCCTGCTCCGTCACCACCATGAGCTTCGGCGGTAGCTCCGCTACGTCGCGGATGAGCGTGTCAGCGATCATCATGGTAGCATGGGCCCGCACTTTGCCTTTCTTGTCGGGAGGACGAGCAGCCACTACTACAAACTCGTCGGCGAGCAGACGGTGGATGTGAAGGTTGAAAATGATGACCAGTGTTTCATCGCTCCTGACACCGAGGGGCTCGATGTTGAGCAGCTGATTGATGTGGAGTTTCACCGATTGGAACTGGAAGCCGATGTGCAGGCTCTCGGCTTCCCGGGCGAGGAGTGCACCGGTGACAGACAGGAACTCGTCCTCCTCATTGACAATGGTTAGACGGATGATTTGGTCATGTGCACCCGCTCCTGGATGCTTGGCATACATTCTTCTTAAGCTAAACTACATTGCTAACTATGTTATTATTGCATTCTTCAACAGAAACTCCTGAAAGATTGTGTGCCTCATTTGATGCATATAAAATGTGACATGGATATTATTAGCTTGCGGCCAATTCTGCATATGGCTCACCGTGGTACATACAAGATTTCTCGAAGAGATGAAGATCTCACAATCAAAGGATGTAGAGAAGTTATGAATGATCGCAGGGAACTACTTGGAGTCAACATGATGCACATCCCACAAACTGGAGACATGTGGATCTCTATTCTCCATAATGGAGATTCAGGGGCTATCATGTTTTATGCTATTTTACCTTAAAGAGGGTAGCAGTTCCTAGCTAGTATAGTTATCATGTGCTAGGAACAATTAGCTAGTTTTGGTTATGACTATGCTGATGAGGAGGAGTTGTTATTATGATGATGATGATGATGATGATGATGATGATGATGATGATGATGATGATGATGATGATGATGATGATGATGATGATGATGATGACGAGTTATGTGCAAGAATGATAGGTTGTTATACGACTATGATGATGATGAGGAGGACTTGTTATATTATGATGATGATGATGAGCTGTTATTATGATCATGATGATTCATTATATCATGGGGTAGAAGAAAAATGAATTAGATTCAAGTGGATGGATCCAAAGTGACCAAGTTTGGATTACCAGATGGATGCATCCACTTGAGTCTAATCCGCGTTTCTTTCACCCATTGATACAATAACTCATCATGACCATAATGATATAACGATCTCTTAATTGCTACTGTATCAAAACATGTATAAATACAATATAAAACAAAAGAAACAAAATACGGACGAATAGTAGTAGCGCGGGGTAAAGCCCATGATGCTAGTATTTAGCAGTAGCGTGGTCACAACCACACGCTACTGATAACTTACTTAGCAGTAGCGTGGGGTTGCACCCATGCTACTGCTAAAAGTTAGCTGTAGTGTCGTAGCAGTAGCGTGGGCTAAATGCGCGCCACTACTAGGGTTTTCTCTAGTAGTGATATTGCATATAATAGAGGCTGCTTGGGATGATTGGTTAACTGTTATATTGGCACTCATAAAATATACTAGATCCCAAATAGTTGAAATTAGTATCCAAATATTTTTTTCCTAACCGTATAGCATTAAAAACCATAAAAACGAGGGTCATTATCCCACATGGTTTCATTGCCAACTTCGATTGTCGTTTATAGAGAATCACCATTAGTGGCGTGCTACCAGAGCCAAATCATTGTTATTTACCCAAAGTACAAGTACCATGTAAAATGACCTGCACCTCTAATAACCTACTATTAGTGGCATGGCTAGATATGCATATGACAGCGGTGTGTGGGAGCTAATGGCCTGGCCCTCATAAACTATTGTGGTGTGGACCATAAGGGCATACCACTAGTATTGTCAGCATGGACTCTAAACTTCCACACCACTAGTAACAAGTCAATAATTAGTGGTGTGTTCTTGTCTTCAACGCCACTAGTGACCTAGATACAATTGGTGTGTTAATTGACAACAGACCACTAGTTGGGTGCACCAAGAATTCATCGTTGGGCGGCCTCCTTCCTCCTCTCTCCCTGCACTTCTTTCTCCTCTTTTTCTTCTTTCTCCTTTCATTCTCCTCTATCTATTCTCCCTACCTCTCTCTCTCCCCTTACAATTTCTTCTTTCCTCTCTTCTCTACCCTTCACTATATATCGAGCTCTCCCTCGATCTTCTATTCGTACTCAAAACCCCTTCACTTTCCAATGTCCTCGGGCACTTGTCAATAGAGAATGCCCACCTTGAAGACGTGCTCGCCACTAGCACGAGCGAAGTGAAGCGAAAGGCAGCCTAGCGTAAATAGCGCCCGACGTGCGGCAGAACACAACCAACTTGTAGGAAATCAGAACCGCCTTAAGGAAAAGATGAAAATACCCACAAAAACAACCGACTTATCAGGCCAAGCAACCGAACCTCCATCTCAAGGTAGCTCAAGACTGCCGAGTGAAACAACCTGACAAAAAGCAAAAGGTATTGCGAGCGCTAGTGTCTGGCTGGCGACAATGAAGCAATCCGGCAGGGGTGAGCACGAGCAGTGCCCAGCTAGCCCCAGGGAAGCAACCCTATAGGTTTGAGTGCATGCATGCTGACCACTTGCTGCCACAGTCACTGGCCGGACAAAACTACCCTAGTCGGCTGGCGCATGGGGCCAGAGGCAGCCGTTGGGCGGACCAATGGTGCCCACCACGCGTGGTGAAGAGGGCCACGCGCGCGAGCGAGGACATCATAGGGAGTTCTCTAACCGGACAGACACAACGCGCTAGGCGGGTGTGACAAGGCCTTGGATGGCACGACCGGACTGGGCCCTACGAGGCTGAGGGCGCTAACATGCTGGTCCAGAGATACCATCGCGCATGGGGCCTTGCTCGGGGGCACACCCAATGCCGCCCATTGACGGTGTCCCCGAGCGCATCATTTACCCATCATGGATCGCTGACCCGAGACACTCGGGTGCGTGCCATCTGGGTCCAAATGGCGTGGAGAGTCCCTAAGAGGCCCACGTGGCATGCTACCATGGAACAGATGGCTCGGAGGGCACTCCTGCCCTCGACGAGCCCCAGGAGGTGAGTACTCCATCATTCTCTCTAGGAGTAATTTTCCCTTTGTTTATGTGAGTGTATTTTGGGTAAAATACGCTCATTTTGTTTATGTAATTTTTGAAAATCATAAGATCAGCTTTAATAAGATGTTTGCACGTATCTCATAAATTGCTCATGTAATTTTCAAAAATGGTCCAGGCATCAGAAAAATGTTCATGAAATTTTATTAACTTTTTGCACATCCTCAATAAATTTCATTACATTTAATATAATCTTCATTCATTTCTCAAAGTGTTCATGCCATTTATAAAATGTACACATGATAAAAAGAGTGTCCATGAAATTTCAAAAATGTTCATGAGTTTTAGTTGGGGACAAAGACTAGATCGATGGACTTCATCATTGACTGCATCATGTGCCTCTTCTCTGCTCAACTAGAGCCAACAAGCATCACTGGAGTTCATCTCTATCCGTCTTCCTAATGAGATCCTGCGAAGTACCTCCTTGGTGCATCTAGACACGAGAGCCTGACTTGCACCACTAATTAATGGTAGATGCTCTCAAGTGGCACCAAGCTGGAGAAGCAAGCTTTCATCTTTGTCCGGATGGAACGGACCTGCATCGACCTCATTACTATAGCGGAGCCAACATCCAGATAAAAGGTTTACAGTCCCCTAAAACCATAGATTTAATCACGCTTCATCCTTTATTTCCTTTATATTGTTTTATATATGTGAATTACATGTGATATTCAATATGTTTGCCAAAATAGTCGGTGTCCACACCCAAATCCGAATGTAGCTCCACCCATGCCTCGTTAGCGTCAACATTAGATGTGTCCTATACTAGCAAATTGTTCCGTCAAAAGAGCTCACCGTGGTGGATGCATCGTGGCCTGAGTGTTTCATACTGGGAGGTGAACCCATTCAGCGTTTATACATCCTGCGTAGTTAAGATTGGATGTTACCCAGATCTGTAGGCTCTTGGGTTATAATGAACTGAAGAGAGGTGTGAAGTGGATCACAATAATTTCACACAAATGAAGATGAGTGATGTTTATTCCCCGGTTATATTTATTTATAATGAGTGATACATTAATGTGAACTATAGTATGGCGCCTTTGCCAAAAGAACTGTATATTCCATTCGTTTTCCCGTGATTATGATAGATGAAAGTATATTTGATATTCATTATCATTTGATAAGTCGGTCATTCATGTCAATATATATTAACTCATACAATAATATTAGAAAATAATTTAAGGTGGTATTTTTTGCTTTCGGGATGAAGTGTTAAATGTCAGTTCTTTATTGGGAAAATTATGTACTCCCTCCATTTTTATATACAAGGCTACAAACTCATATTACAGTTGCCAAGGCAAAATTTAATGCCTTGCTTTGTAGGCCAACTTTTTTTTCGTTTACCGGGATCATTAATACTCTATATGCATGTAATGAGGGATAGGAAGCTGAGTGGAGTGTCATTATGACTGCATGCATGCAAGTATTGAACAGGTTGCTATTATGAGGAAATATCATTAACTTTAGATGCAAATTGTATTTCTTATAGTGGCCTTGTATAAGTAAATGGAGGGAGTACTATCAAGGACAAATATTCGATGGTTGTCACTATATATTAACAAATTGTGGCTATGACACTAATGCGCGCGCAGAAATTAGGCACATGCCCACATGCACTGTCTCCACGAAGTGGCATCTCTTTTGACATGTTTCCTCCTCTGTGTGACCCACCAATTTGCCATTTAATCAACAATGGAGAGGCTCGTTTGACCTTTTGGGTTCCACCCCTAGTCCATATCATTAACGATCAAGGACTAGTGAATGTTGTCATGGAACAAATATTAGAAAACACCATAGAAAAAATACTTCCACCCAATCCATTCCATTTCATTCGGTATGGTGCCTACAATACATTTAAAATGCTTGTCCATCGCTGCCTCCTAGCCTCCCATACATCAAAGGCCTACCCCTACTATGTTGCCTTCCCCTCCCCCCTCGCCATTCCCGCCAATGGGGTAGAGGAGATATAAAAGAGAGTGATATGACGGCAACCCATAGAGATGACGTGCATGGGAATGCCGCTAATTTCTTTGCAAGCTTTGGTGGCGCAACCATAATACTTCTAATTCTAGATTCAACCATAGAGTATCATCTCTATATTGTGGCACCGACCAAATTTCCCTTGTTTATTAGTCTAGATTAAAAAATGACAAGCAATTCGATAATCTCTTGAGGCTGACAGAACAAGGAATGAACGTATGTCTATCTTCCGTGTATATATCAAATATTCTTTTTCTAATAGGCTAGGATAAATGCCAGTCCAAGTGTGGCTGTTCTGTGTGTCACTATGTATCATGGCCATTGGTTTCCTGGTCGGAGTCTCCAAGAATTAAGGAATGGCGCTATAATTTCTAACTTATTTTACAATAAAACAGATATTGCATGTAAAGGTATATGTTACATTCAAGTTCCCCTACTTCTCCTTAATATGGCGCCCTTGACAAAAGAACAATATAACCATTTTTTCCAATGATTTATGGTAGAATAATGTATATTTAATATGCTTTATAATTATCAATTGTGTCGGTCTTTTCATTTCAACATATCTTGATTCATATTATTATAATAAAACCATTTGAGGCAGTATTTCTTCCCCTTGAGGTGAAGTCTGAACTGTCAGTTGTTTATTTTATATTCTCTTGTCTCTTGATTCTCAAAAAATAATAAGTGATTTCATAGTCTCTTGATGCTGAGAAAACAAGGAATTTATGTATCTCTACCTTATGTGTACTTTAATAAGTTTTGCACTGTAGGCTGGGACAAATGCCAGTCCAACTGCCGAGGTTCCGAGTATCAATATCTTGGCCATTGATTTGCAGTTTGGAGCTGCCAAGGAAGAAAGGATGGTGCTATCATTTCTAACATGCTTTCCGAGAATTCAGATATTGCATGTCAAGTTATATTTGACATCCATGTTCTCCCACTTTTACTTATTCTTAATCATTTGCACACAACAATTGACATGCAATATATGGCCCAGCTAATTCCTTTCTTTGTAGAATGGTGGATATCTATTGAAAACCTCTGTTGACGGTGATGGCACATTATGGAAGAAGAAAATAGATCCCATCAAATGTGTGAAATCAGCCATTGAGAAGCTCGTATTGTGTGATTTCTGTGGGGGTGATAGCGAACTATTATTCTTTAAGTCCATTTTGAAAAGTGCGAACATGCACAAGGTGATTTGCATTGTCTTCTCGGATGATGTATTTTCCACCGGCATGCAAACTGATATGGATGAAAAATGTAAAAGGGCTGCCGCTTCGGTTGAATTAGCTAATGCGACTGTGCAAATCTTCAGGGTGCATAAACGCAACACGTGGAAATGCAAGACAGCATCTGATCTCTTATTTAGTGACCCTTTTGATTGCCTAACTTGAAGGCCTGTCACTTCTTCCTGCTAGAAATTCTGCAAAGGGCTATTGAACTAACAGTCAAGTCCCTGAAGGAAATATAGCTTCTTTTAGGCAATATAGTACTCTGGGTTGTTAGGTTGCCGGCAGCTCTCCAAGTACAAGTACCCTGGCATCGCCTTTATTTTCTATTTAACTTATTAGCCATGTGGCTGATTTCTTGAACAAACATGTGTACCTTAAATGATGCCTACACTTTGCTTTTGTCGAATTTTATCTGCGACACCTCATGATAAATTCTTTAGATGATACGTAAATTCTGTGGATATTGATGTCTAGACGACATAGTAACTGTCTATTTTATTAGGTGTTTTCATGTGGCAAGCGCCAATTTTGTGAGCATTCTACATGGTCTAAAAGAGGTCTCAGAGGAGTTTAGCTTTCATTTGTTTGTCCTAAACAGTTGGGATAAAGGAAATTTTACACATTTACTTGCACTTTATTCCTCTAAAAGAAAGAGATGGATACTAACAAAAAAGGAATTTTATATTCTTTTATCATACTAAGTTGGAAGACAATCGATCGGGAAATCGTCGTGCTAAGGCACCATAGGAAGAGGTTATGATTTCTTATCGCATGTGTACATTTGTCCTTGCGAGAATGCAGAGAGAGAGAGAGGGAGAGAGAGGGAGAGGGAGGGAGGTAATAGAGAGAGGGAGAGAAAAAGAGGTCAAAACGTTCTGTGGTAATTGATTTGCTATCATTCTAGTACGTCTTGAATGTTTCAAAGATAACGAAAACATCTTGAATGTTTCAAAGATAACCAAAATGTCTTGAATGTTTCAAAGATGAAAAATGTCTTGAACATTTTCCAACTTCTGCTTGTGGCATAAGATGAAACAACAACTAGCGCACAGTAGGATAACAACAACAACTCAAAATGACAACAAGAAGTTCTGCCAATCAACTAAAGAAAATTCATCAAATGCATGAAATTATTGCAACTAATTGAGAAATTTGCAGATATCACATGTCACAATATCCGGCGATCCTCATCACCCTGCATGCTAGGTCGAGTCAGAGAACATCGGGATGTCGCGCCAGTGAATGAAGAAGCACACATCCTCCTCACTAAGAAACCTGTATGCCCTGCTGCAGCCGATCACCATTAGCCCCAGCATCACCGTTTGTGCCACTGCGTCTACGCTCATCGCTTTTGATGAGAGTCTGGCGGCCTTCATCCGCTCCGCCCACTTCACCATCTGCTCGTGGGTGCTGCACGCCATCACTTGCAGAAGCAGACACCGTTCCATGTCCGACCACTCTATTGTCGACCCGCGTGCAGGTACGCTCTCCTCCAGGGCATCAAACAGGGCCCCATAGTAGTTGAGCGCGTTGTCGAACCGGCCCATGAACTCGCCATTGTGGTTGGCCTCCTACTCCGTCACCACCATGAGCTTAGGTCGCGGAGGAGCGCGTCGGCCCTCGTCATGGTAGCATGGGCCTGCACTTTTCCTTTCCTGTCGTGAGGACGAGCAGCCACTTCTACAAACTCGTCGGCGAGTAGACGGTGGAGCTATAGGGTAGAGACGATGACCAGTGCTTCGCCGCTCCTGACACCGAGGGGCTCGACGCTGAGCAACTGATTTATGTGGAGTTTCACCGGGTGGAACTGGAAGCCAATGTGTAGGCTCTCGGCTTCCCGAGCGAGGAGCGCACCAGTGACGGACAGGAACTCGTCCTCCTCGTTTTACAATGGTCAGACGGAGGATTTGATCATGTGCGCCTTCTCCTGGACGCTTGGCAAAGAGGCGAAGGAGCATAAGCCACTGGGTGGCGTCAGCGCTGCCGAGATTGACGACGTGGAGCACGACATTCCGCTCCATCCGAGCTGCATCAATCATGGCATAGTTCGTCGTAGTTCCAGCGAGGCGGAGGAACGGGCACATCTCGGCAAAGTGGCGATGCACCACGGTGGCCGCTGGTGCGAGGGTAGTCTTGTGCAGCTGGAGGGCACGGCCCACTCCCTGGCTTGGGTGGACCACACGCAGGGCTAGAGCGTCGGCGAAGGAAGACGCGAGGTAGTGCAGGGGCCCGCCGACATCGTCTGATGCGAGACTCCTGCATATCCTCTCCAGACCCTTCTTTATTAGCTCCTTGTCCCCTTCGGCGAACTCGGTGGTGAAGGAATATAGAAGTGTGATAAGGTCTATCGCACGCTTCTCGTACTGATTCTGCGGTTCAAAGCCATCGGGATGCTGTACTAGGCGCCGCTGCCGACCTCACCTCCGGCATGAGTAATGTCGTAGTACCATCGATGCTGGAGTGTATGAATGTCCTGTTGAGTCCGTTTCCGAGATCCACCGACCACGCTGTCCTTAGAGGTGTTTTCGCTGATACACTAGTGTGCCCGTTTGACGTTTAACGGATGCTAGGAATGAATTCTTCATTTGACAAAACAAATTTTACTTAAAGTTAGGAAATGGGGGATAAGGTGATTTATGATAATCATGTATTTCTTAGGTTTGAAAATACTAGTCATCACCCATAGGTCGGACCGGTTAGCAATAAAAAAAAGTAACATATACATCTAATTAAAATGTAAATAACATGTTCAAAAAAAGTTTAAATAACATTGGTGTTACAAATGTTTCTTAATAAGAATAGAGAAAGTAACACTTTCTACATATTATTATACAAAGTTATGATTGTTTCTACTACTTATCCATAGGAAGTGTCTTGAAGAGGTCTCAGAGGAGTTTAGCGTTCATTTGTTTGTCCTAAATAGTTGGGATAAAGGAAATTTTATCCATTTACTTGCACTTTGTTCCCCTAAACCAAAGGGGTGGATACTGCTACAAAAATAATTTTATATTCTTCTATCATACCAAGTTTGAAGATAGCCGGGAAGTCGTCGTGCTAAGGCCCCATAGGAATAGGTTATGATTTCTTCTCGCATGTGTACGTTTGTCCTATCAAGAATGCAGAGAGAGGAGAGAGATGGGAGAGTGAAGGAAATATGCCCTAGAAGCAATAATAAAGTTATTATTTATTTCCTTATATCATGATAAATGTTTATTATTGATGCTAGAATTGTATTAACCGGAAACGTAATACATGTGTGAATATATAGACAAACAGAGTGTCACTAGTATGCCTCTACTTGACTAGCTTGTTAATCAAAGATGGTTATGTTTCCTAACCATGAACAAAGAGTTGTTATTTGATTAACAAGGTCACATCATTAGTTGAATGATCTGATTGACATGACCCATTCCATTAGCTTAGCACACGATCGTTTAGTATGTTGCTACTGCTTTTATCCATGACTTATACATGTTCCTATAACTATGAGATTATGCAACTCCCGTTTACGGAGGAACACTTTGGTACTACCAAACGTCACAACGTAACTGGGTGATTATAAAGGAGTACTACAGGTGTCTCCAAAGGCAGATGTTGGGTTGGCGTATTTCGAGATTAGGATTTGTCACTCCAATTGTCGGAGAGGTATCCCTGGGCCCTCTCGGTAATGCACATCACTTAAGCCTTGCAAGCATTACAACTAATGAGTTAGTTGCGAGATGATGTATTACGGAACGAGTAAAGAGACTTGCCGGTAACGAGATTGAACTAGGTATTGGATACCGACGATCGAATCTCGGGCAAGTAACATACCGATGACAAAGGGAACAACGTATGTTGTTATGCGGTCTGACCGATAAAGATCTTCGTAGAATATGTAGGAGCCAATATGGGCATCCAGGTCCCGCTATTGGTTATTGATCGGAGACGTGTCTCGATCATGTCTACATTGTTCTCGAACCGTAGGGTCCGCACGCTTAAGGTTTCGATGACGGTTATATTATGAGTTTGTGTATTTTGATGTACCGAAGGAGTTCGGAGTCCCGGATGAGATCGGGGAGATGACGAGGAGTCTCGA
Source organism: Aegilops speltoides (assembly GCA_021437245.1). NCBI lineage: Eukaryota > Viridiplantae > Streptophyta > Magnoliopsida > Poales > Poaceae > Aegilops > Aegilops speltoides. The sequence goes on from CM038142.1 coordinate 21,922,583, forward strand.
AATGGTCGAGACGTAAAGATCGATATATTGGACGACTATATTCGGAGTTCGGAAAGGTTCCGAGTCATTCGGGTATTTATCGGAGTACCGGAGAGTTACGGGAATTCGTCGGGGAGAAGTATTGGGCCTTATGGGCCATACGGGAAAGAGAGAGGGGCTGCCCTAGGCAGGCCGCGCCCCCCCTGCCCTAGTCCGAATTGGGCTAGGGGGAGGGGCCGCACCCCCTCCTTCCTTCCCTTCTCTCTTCCCCTTCCTAGTCTCCTACTCCTAATACATGGAAGGATCCCTAGTTGGACTAGGAAAGGGGGAATCCTACTCCCGGTGGGAGTAGGACTCCCTATGGCGTGCCTCCTCCCTAGGCCGGCCTCCTCCTCCCTCCCTCCTTTATATACGGGGGCAAGGGGCACCCCATGGACACACAAGTTGATCCTTGAGATCGTTCCTTAGCCGTGTGCGGTGCCCCCTCCACCATATTCCACCTCGGTCATATCGTAGCGGTGCTTAGGCGAAGCACTGCGTCGGTAGAACATCAAGATCGTCACCACGCCGTCGTGTTGACGGAACTCTCTCCTCGGAGCTTTGCTGGATCGGAGCCCGAGGAGCGTCACCGAGCTGTACGTGTTTCAAGAACTCGGAGGCGCCGGAGTAACGGCGCTGGGATCGGTTGGATCGCGAGGAGAACGTACGACTACTTCCTCTACGCCAGTGATCGCTTCCGCTTGGTCTACAAGGGTATGTAGACAACACTCTCCCCTTTCGTTGCTATGCATCAGCATGATCTTGCGTGTACGTAGGAAATTTTTTGAAATTACTACGTTCCCCAACAGTGGTATCCGAGCCTAGGTTTTTATGGTTTGATGTTTTGCACGAGTAGAACACAAGTGAGTTGTGGACGATATAAGTCATACTGCCTACCAGCATGTCATACTTTGGTTCAGCGGTATTGTGAGATGAAGCGCCCGGACCGACATTACGCCAGACGCTTACGCGAGACTGGTTTCACCGCTACGAGCACTCGTGCTTAAAGGTGACTGGCGGTGTCTGTCTCTCTCACTTTAGTTGAACCGAGTGTGGCTACGCCCAGTCCTTGTGAAGGTTAAAACGGAGTCTATTTGACAAACTATCATTGTGGTTTTTGATGCGTAGGTAAGAACGGTTCTTGCTAAGCCCGTAGCAGCCACGTAAAATTTGCAACAACAAAGTAGAGAACGTCTAACTTGTTTTTGCAGGGCATGTTGTGATGTGATATGGTCAAGACGTGATGCTATATTTTATTGTATGAGATGATCATGTTTTGTAACCGAAGTTATCGGCAACCGGCAGGAGCCATATGGTTGTCGCTTTATTGTATGAAATGCAAACGCCATGTAATTGCTTTACTTTATCACTAAGCGGTAGCGATAGTCGTAGAAGCAATAAATGGCGTAAACGACAACGATGCTATGATGGAGATCAAGGTGTCGCGCCGGTGACGATGGTGATCACGATGGTTCTTCGGAGATGGAGATCACAAGCACAAGATGATGATGGCCATATCATATCACTTATATTGATTGCATGTGATGTTTATCTTTTATGCATCTTATCTTGCTTTGATTGACGGTAGCATTTTAAGATGATCTCTCACTAAAATTATCAAGTAGTGTTCTCCCGAGTATGCACCGCTGCCAAAGTTCGTCGTGCCCGCACACCACGTGATGATCGGGTGTGATAAGCTCTCGTCCATCTACAACGGGTGCAAGCCAGTTTTGCACACGCAGAATACTCAGGTTATACTTGACGAGCCTAGCATATGCAGATATGGCCTCCGAACACGGAGACCGAAAGGTCGAGCGTGAATCATATAGTAGATATGATCAACATAAGATGTTCACCATTGAAAACTACTCCATCTCACGTGATGATCGGTTATGGTTTAGTTGATTTGGATCACGTGATCACTTAGATGACTAGAGAGATGTCTGTCTAAGTGGGAGTTCTTAAGTAATATGATTAATTGAACTTAAATTTATCATGAACTTAGTCCTGGTAGTATTTTGTGAATTATGTTGTAAGATCAATAGCTTGCGTTGCTGCTTTCATATGTTTATTTTGATATGTTCCTAGAGAAAACTGTGTTGAAAAATGTTAGTAGCAATGATGCGGATTGGATGCGTGATCTGAGGTTTATCCTCATTGCTGCGCAGAAGAATTATGTCCTTGATGCACCGCTAGGTAACAAACCTATTGCAGGAGCAGATGCAGATGTTATGAACGTTTGGCTAGCTCAATATGATGACTACTTGATAGTTTTGTGCACCATGCTTTATGGCTTAGAATCGACTTCAAAGATGTTTTGAACATCATGGACCATATGAGATGTTCCAGAGTTGAAGTTAATATTTCAAGCAAATACCGAGTTAAGAGATATGAAGTCTCCAACAAGTTCTATAGCTAAAAGATGGAGGAGAATCGCTCAACTAGTGAGCATGTGCTCAGATTGTCCGGGTACTACAATCGCTTGAATCAAGTGGGAGTTAATCTTCCGATAAGATAGTGATTGACAGAATTCTCTAGTCACCATCACCAAGTTAGTAGAACTTCGTGATGAACTATAGTATGCAAGGGATGATGAAAATAATTCCCAGTTTTTCATGATGATGAAATCGATGAAGGTAGAAATCAAGAAAGAACATCAAGTGTTGATGGTTAACAAGGCCACTAGTTTCAAGAAAAGGGCAAAGGGATAGAAGGAACTTCAAGAAGAACGGCAAGCAAGTTGTTGCTCAAGTGAAGAATCCCAAGTCCGGACCTAAGCCCGAGACTAAGTGCTTCTACCGCAAAGGGACTGGTTATCGAAGCGAACTACCCCAAGTATTTGGCGGATAAGAAGGATGGCAAAATGAACAAAGGTATATTTGATATACATGTTATTGATGTGTACTTTACTAGTGTTTATAGCAACCCTCGGTGTTTGGTACTGGTTCAGTTGCTAAGAGTAGTAACTCAAACGGAGTTGCGAATAAAATGAAACTAGTTAAGGGTGAAGTGACGATGTGTGTTGAAAGTAGTTTCAAGATTGATATGATCATCATCGCACACTCCCTATACTTTCGGGATTAGTGTTGAACCTAAATAAATGTTATTTGGCGCTTATGTTGAGCATGAATATGATTTGATCATGTTTATTGCGATACGGTTATTCATTTAAAGTTATAGAATAAATTGTTATTCTGTTTACATGAATAAAACCTTATATGGTTACACACCCAATGAAAATGGTTCATTGGATCTCGATCATGGTGATACACATATTCATAATATTGAAACCAAAAGATGCAAAGTTAATAATGATAGTGCAACTTATTTGTGGCACTGCCGTTTAGGTCATAATGGTGTAAAGCGCATGAAGAAACTCCATGCTGATGGGATTTTGGAATCACTTGATGCTTGCGAACCATGCCTCATGGGCAAGATGACTAAGACTCCGTTCTCCGGAACAATGGAGCGAGCAACTGACTTATTGGAAATAATACATACTGATGTATGCGATCCAATGAGTGTTAAGGCTCGCGGCGGGTATCGTTATTTTCTGACCTTCACAGATGATTTGAGCAGATATGGGTATATCTACTTGATGAAACATAAGTCTGAAACATTTGAAAAGTTCAAAGAATTTCAGAGTGAAGTGGAAAATCATCGTGACAAGAAAATAAGGTTTCTACGATCTGATCGCAGAGACAAATATTTGAGTTACGAGTTTGGTCTTCAATTAAGACAATGTGGAATAGTTTCACAAATTCATGCCACCTGGAACACCACATCATAATGGTGTGTCCGAACGTCATAACCGTACTTTATTGGATATAGTGCAATCTATGATGTTTCTTACCGATTTACCAATATCGTTTTGGGATCATGCATTAGAGACAGCTGCATTCACGTTAAATTGGGCACCATCTAAATCCGTTGAGACAACACTATATGAACTGTGGTTTAGCAAGAAACCCAAGTTGTCGTTTCTTAAAGTTTGGAGTAGCGATGCTTATGTGAAAAGTTTCATCCTGATAAGCTCAAACCCAAATCGGAGAAGTGCGTCTTCATAGAATACCCAAAGGAAATTGTTGGGTACACCTTCTATCACAGATCCGAAGGCAAGATATTCGTTGCTTAAGATGGATCCTTTCTAGAGAAGGAGTTTCTCTCGAAAGAAGTGAGTGGGAGGAAAGTAGAACTTGATGAGGTAATCGCTGTACTGTTCCCTTATTGAAAGTAGTTCATCACAGAAATCTGTTCTTGTGACTACTATACCAATTAGTGAGGAAGTTAATGATGATGATCATGTAACTTCAGATCAAGTTACTACCGAACCTCGTAGGTAAAACAGAGTGAGATTCGCACCAGAGTGGTACGGTAATCCTGTTCTGGAGGTCGTGTTACTTGACCATGACAAACCTACGAACTATGAGGAAGCGATGATGAGCCCAGAATCCGCAAAATGGTTTGAGGCCATGAAATCTGAGATATGATCCATGTATGAGAACAAAGTATGGACTTTGATGGATTTGCCCGATGATCGGCAAACCATAGAAAATAAATGGATCTTCAAGAGGAAGACGGACGTTGATAGTAGTGTTACTATCTACAAAGCTCGACTTGTTGCAAAAAGGTTTTCGACAAAGTTCAAGATGTTGACTACAATGAGATTTTCTCAACTGTAGCGATGCTTAAGAATGTCCGAATCATGTTAGCAATTGCCACAATTTATGAAATTTGGCAAATGGATGTAAAAACTGCATTCCTGAATGGTTTTCTGGAGGAAGAGTTGTATATGATGCAACCAGAAGGTTTTTCGATCCAAAGGAGCTAACAAAGTGTGCAAGCTCCAGCGATCCATCTATGGACTGGTGCAAGCATCTCGAGTTGGAATATAAGCTTTGATGAGTTGATCAAAGCATATAGTTTTGCATGCACTTATGGTGAAGCCTGTATTTACTAGAAAGTGAGTGGGAGCACTACAACATTTCTGATAAGTATATGTGAATGACATATTGTAGATCAGAAATAATGTAGAATTATTCTGCAAAGCATAAAGGAGTGTTTGAAAGAAGTTTTTCAAAGAAAGACCTCGGTGAAGCTGCTTACATATTGAGCATCAAGATCTATAGAGATAGATCAAGATGCTTGATAAGTTTTTTCAATGAGTACATACCTTGACAAGATTTTGAAGTAGTTCAAAATGGAACAGTCAAAGAAAGAGTTCTTGCCTGTGTTACAAGGTGTGAAATTCAGTAAGACTCAAAATCCGACCACGGCAGAAGATAGAAAGAGAATGAAAGTCATTCCCTATGCCTTGGCCATAGGTTCTATAAAGTATGCCATGCTGTGTACCAGATCTATTGTATACCCTGCACTGAGTTTGGCAAGGGAGTACAATAGTGATCTAGGAGTAGATCACTGGACAGCGGTCAAAATTATCCTTAGTGGAATAAGGATATGTTTCTCGATTATGGAAGTGACAAAAGGTTAAATAAGTAAAGGGTTACGCCGATGCAAGTTTTGACACCGATCCGATGACTCTAAGTCTCGATCTAGATACATATTGAAAGTGGGAGCAATTAGCTAGAGTAGCTTCGTGCGAGCATTGTAGACATAGAAAATTGCAAAATACATAACGGATCTGAATGTGAAAGACCCGTTGACTAAGACTCTCTCACAAGCAAAACATGATCACACTTTAGTACTCTTTGGGTATTAATCACATAGCGATGTGAACTAGATTACTGAATCTAGTAAACCCTTTGGGTGTTGGTCACATGGCGATGTGAACTATGGGTGTTAATCACAGGATGATGTGAACTATCGATGTTAATCACATGGTGATGTGATCTAGATTATTGACACTAGTGCAAGTGGGAGACTGAAGGAAATATGCCCTAGAAGCAATAATAAAGTTATTATTTATTTCCTTATATCATGATAAATGTTTATTATTCATGCTAGAATTGTATTAACCGGAAACATAATACATGTGTGAATATATAGACAAACAGAGTGTCACTAGTATGCCTCTACTTGACTAGCTTGTTAATCAAAGATGGTTATGTTTCCTAACCATGAACAAAGAGTTGTTATTTGATTAACAAGGTCACATCATTAGTTGAATGATCTGATTGACATGACCCATTCCATTAGCTTAGCACACGATCGTTTAGTATGTTGCTACTGCTTTTATCCATGACTTATACATGTTCCTATAACTATGAGATTATGCAACTCCGTTTACGGAGGAACACTTTGGTACTACCAAACGTCACAACGAATCGGGTGATTATAAAGGAGTACTACAGGTGTATCCAAAGGCAGATGTTGGGTTGGCGATTTGAGATTAGGATTTGTCACTCCAATTGTCGGAGAGGTATCTCTGGGCCCTCTCGGTAATGCACATCACTTAAGCCTTGCAAGTATTACAACTAATGAGTTAGTTGCGAGATGATGTATTACGGAACGAGTAAAGAGACTTGCCGGTAACGAGATTGAACTAGGTATTGGATACCGACGATCGAATCTCGGGCAAGTAACATACCGATGACAAAGGGAACAACGTATGTTGTTATGCGGTCTGACCGATAAAGATCTTCGTAGAATATGTAGGAGCCAATATGGGCATCCAGGACCCGCTATTGGTTATTGATCGGAGACGTGTCTCGGTCATGTCTACATTGTTCTCGAACCGTAGGGTCCGCACGCTTAAGGTTTCGATGACGGTTATATTATGAGTTTGTGTATTTTGATGTACCGAAGGAGTTCGGAGTCCCGGATGAGATCAGGGAGATGACGAGGAGTCTCGAAATGGTCGAGACGTAAAGATCGATATATTGGACGACTATATTCGGAGTTCGGAAAGGTTCCGAGTCATTCGGGTATTTATCGGAGTACCGGAGAGTTACGGGAATTCGCCGGGGAGAAGTATTGGGCCTTATGGGCCATACGGGAAAGAGAGAGGGGCTGCCCTAGGCAGGCCGCGCGCCCCCCCTTGCCCTAGTCCGAATTGGGCTAGGGGAAGGGGCCGCACCCCTCCTTCCTTCCCTTCTCTCTTCCCCTTCCTAGTCTCCTACTCCTAATACATGGAAGGATCCCTAGTTGGACTAGGAAAGGGGGAATCCTACTCCCGGTGGGAGTAGGACTCCCTATTGCGCACCTCCTCCCTAGGCCGGCCTCCTCCTCCCTCCCTCCTTTATATACGGGGGCAAGGGGCACCCCATGGACACACAAGTTGATCCTTGATATCGTTCCTTAGCCGTGTGCGGTGCCCCCCTCCACCATATTCCACCTCGGTCATATCGTAGCGGTGCTTAGGCGAAGCCCTGCGTCGGTAGAACATCAAGATCGTCACCACGCCGTCGTGCTGACGGAACTCTCTCCCCGGAGCTTTGCTGGATCGGAGCCCGAGGAGCGTCACCGAGCTGTACGTGTGTCAAGAACTCGGAGGCGCCGGAGTAACGGCGCTGGGATCGGTTGGATCGCGAGGAGAACGTACGACTACTTCCTCTACGTTGTGATCGCTTCCGCTTCGGTCTACAAGGGTATGTAGACAACACTCTCCCCTTTCGTTGCTATGCATCAGCATGATCTTGCGTGTACGTAGGAATTTTTTTGAAATTACTACGTTCCCCAACAGAGAGAGGGAGAGATAGGGAGAAGGGGGTAGAGAGAGAGGTTAAACATTCTGTGGTAATTGATTTGCTATCATACTAGTACCTCGTACTTTCAACTTCTGCTTGTGGCATAAGATGAAACAACAACTAGGAGTATGGTAAAAAAAGAACAACTCAAAATGTCTTTAAAGTTTCAAAGATAACCAAAACGTCTTGAATGTTACAAAAATAAGAAAAATGTCATCAACATTTTCCAACTTCTACTTCTGGCATGAAGTTATTGCAATGAAATGAGAAATCTACAGATATCACATGTCACAATATCTGGCAATCCTTGTCACACCGCATGCTAGGTCGAGACAGAGAAGATCGGGATGTCGCATCAGTGGATGAAAAGCACACGTCCTTCTCACTTGAAACCCTGTACGCCCTACTACAGCCGGTCACCATCTGCCCCAGCATCACCGTCTGCGCTCATCGTCGTAGACGCGAGTCCGGCGGCCTTCATCCGCTCCGCCCACTTCACCATCTGCTCATGGGCGTTGCATGCCATCACAGGCAACGATATCCCTGATCTCCTGCAGGAACAGGCACCTTTCCACATCCGACCGCTCCATTGCCGACCCGTGTGCAGGTAAGCTCTCCTCCAGGGCATCAAACAGGGCCCCATAGTAGTTGAGCATGTTGTCGAAACGGCCCATGAACTCGCCATTGTGGTCAGTCTCCTGCTCCGTCACCACCATGAGCTTCGGCGATAGCTCCGCTACGTCGCGGAGGAGCGCGTCAGCCCTCGTCATGGTAGCATGGGCCTGCACTTTGCCTTTCCTGTCGGGAGGACGAGCAGCCACTACGACAAAATCGTCGGCGAGCAGACGGTGGAGCTGTAGGGTGAAGATAATGACCAGTGCTTCGCCGCTCCTGACACCAAGGGGCTCGACACTGAGCAGCTGATTGATGTGGAGTTTCACCGGGTGGAACTAGAAGCCGATATGCATGCTCTCGGCTTCCCGAGCGAGGAGCTCACCGGTGATGGACAGGAACTCGTCCTCCTCGTTTTACAATGGTCAGATGGAGGATTTGGTCATGTGCGCCCGCTCATGGATGCTTGGCAAAGAGGTGAAGGAGGATAAGCCACTGGGTGGCGTCAGCGCTGTCGAGATCGACGACGTGGAGCACGACATTCCTCTCCGTCCGAGCTGCATCGAAGATGGCATAGTTCGTCGTGGTTCCGGCGAGGCGGTGGAACGGGCACATCTCGGCGAAGTTGCGGAGCACCGCGGCGGCGAACGGTGCGGGGGTAGTCTTGTGCCGCTGGAGGTTCCGAGTATCAATATCTTGGCCATTGATTTGTAGTTTGGTGCTGCCAAGGATGAAAGGATGGTGCTATCATTTCTAACATGCTTTCCGAGAATTCAGATATTGCATGTCAAATTATATTTGACATCCATGTTCTCCCACTTTTGCTCATTCTTAATCATTTGCACACAACAATTGACATGCAATATATGGCCCAGCTAACACCTTTCTTTGTAGAATGGTGGATCTCTATTGAAAACCTCTATTGACAGTGATGGCACATTATGGAAGAACAAAATAGATCCCATCAAATGTGTGAAATCAGCCATTTAGAAGCTCGTATTGTGTGATTTCTGTGGGGGTGATAGCGAACTATTATTCTTTAAGTCCATTTTGAAAATTGTGAACATGCACAAGGTGATTTGCATTGTCTTCTCGGATGATGTATTTTCCACCGGCATGCAAACTGATATGGATGAAAAATGTAAAAGGGCTGCCGCTTCGGTTGAATTAGCTAATGCTACTGTGCAAATCTTCAGGGTGCATAAACGCAACACGTGGAAATGCAAGACAGCATCTGATCTCTTACTTAGTGACCCTTTTGATTGCCTAACTTGAACAGGCCTGTCACTTCTTCTTGCTAGAAATTCTGCAAAGGGCTATTGAACTGATAGTCAAGTCCCTGAAGGCAATATAGCTTCTTTTAGGCAATATAGTACTCTGGGTTGTTAGGTTGCCGGCAGCTCTCCAAGTACAAGTACCCTGGCATTGCCTTTATTTTCTATTTAACTTATTAGCCATGTGGCTGATTTCTTGAAAAAACATGTGTACCTTAAATGATGCCTACACTTTGCTTTTGTCGAATTTTATCTGCGACACCTCATGATAAATTCTTCAGATGATACGTAAATTCTGTGGATGTTGATGTCTAGACGACATAGTAACTGTCTATTTTATTAGGTGTTTTCATGTGGCTAGCGCCAATTTTGTGAGCATTCTACATGTATGAAAGAATCATCTGCGAGTTAACAACAATCTGGTTGTGCATCTCAGAAATCAATTGGTTCTATCTTGGTTATAATATTGATCATGGTTTCTTGATTCCTGGATAATATACTTTAGCATACTGATCTTTACTGAATAATCTTAACTTTAAATATACAACTTGATATTTCATGAGTTCTACATCTAAGCACATATAAATTTATCAAGTTAGAGGTCATGTCATGTACCTTGCATAAACTATTAGGTCCCGGTATACTAGACACCAGTTTGTGGGATCTAGTGGCTTGATCCCGCATAAACTATTAGTGTGTGGACCCTTAGGGCACACCACTAGTATTGTCACTAGTACTAGCGTGCACTCTAAACTTCCACGCCACCAGTAACCAATAAATTACTAGTGCTCTGTTCTTGGCTTCAACGCCACTAGTGAGCTAGATACAATTGGTGTGTTAGTTGGACAACACGTCGCACGCCAATAATTCAGCTCTTGGCAGCCTGCTTCTTCCTGCACTCTCCCTTCACTTCTTTCTCCTCTTTCTCTTCTTTCTCCTTTCACTCTCCTCTCCTTAGCTTTTCTTCTTCCTCTCTTCTCTCCCCTACACTAAATATCTAGATCTCCCTCGATCTTCTCTTCCTACCAAAACCCCTTCACTTTCCGATGTCCTCAGGCACCCACCGATGGACCTGTGTCCGCCCTCCGTCACAACTGAGAATGCCCACATCGAAGACGTGCTCGCTGCTGCCAGCAGGAGTGAAATGAATCAAAAGGCAGCCTAGCATAAACAGCGCCTGACGTGCGGCGAAAAACAACAAACTTATAGGAAATTGGAAAGGGCTTAAGGAAAAGACGAAAACGGCCACAAAAACAACCCACTTATCAGGCCGAGCAACTGACCCTGCATCTCAAGGTAGCTCAAGACGGCCGAGTGAAACAACCTGGAACAAAGCAAGCGATATAGTGAGCGCCAATGCCCGGCTGGCGACAGTAAAGCAATCCGGCAAGGAGAGCACGAGCAGTGCCCAGCTAGCACCAGGGAAGCAACCCTGCAGCGTCGAGTGCACGCATGTCGGCCAATTTCCACCATAGCCCCTAGCCGGGAAGAACTACCCTAGTCGGCTAGCGCACGGGCTAGAGGGAGCCGTCGGGCGGACCTAAGATGCTCGGCACACGTGGCAAAGCAGGCCACACGCGTGAACCGGGACAACGCAGGGAGCTCTCTAACCGGGCGAGTGCAATGTGCAAGGCGGGTGCGATGCGGCCCGGGATGCATGGCGCGACCGGACCAGACCGCACGAGACGGAAGGCATTGACATGCGGGTCTGGAGATGCCATCGCATGCAGGGCCGTACTCGCGGGCATGCCCAACGCCGCCCAATGATGGTGTCCCGGAACGCGGTTCACCCGTCATGGACCACCAGCCTGGGACGCCCGGGTGTGCTCCATCCGGGTTCAGATGGCGTCCTGGATGGCGTGAAGAACCCCTAAGAGTCTTACACGGCTTGCCACCACAGAACAAATGGCTTGGAGGGCACTCTTGCCCTCGACGAGCCCCAGAAGGTGGGTACTCCAGCATCCTTTCTAGGTGTAATTTTTCCTTTGTTTATATGAGTGAATTTTGGGTAAAATACGCTCATATTGTTTATGTAAACAAAAAAATATTAACTCAGATTTAATACGATGCTTGCACATATATCAAAAACTATTCATGTAATTTTCAAATCTGGTTCAGGCACTCAAAAAAACGCTCATGAAATTTACTGACTTTTCGCTCACATCCTCAATAAATGTTCATTACATTTAATATAATCTTTATACATTTCTCAAAGTGTTCCTGCATTTAAAAAAGGTTCGCATGTTAAAAAGAGTGTCCATGACATTTCTAAAAATGTTCATGAGTTTTAATTGGGGACAAAGACTAGATTGATGGATTTCATCATTGACTGCATCCTCTACCTCTTCTCTGCTCAACCGGAGCCAACAAGCATCACTGGAGTTTGTCTCTATCCATCTTCCTGATGAGATCCTGCAATGTACCTTATTGGTGCATCTAGACGCGAGAGCCCGACTTCTGCACAACCAATTTATCATATTTTACATATTCGGGTCTCCGAAATCTTTAGACAATAATATGTGATTGATTGCTGACTTTATTTAGCAATGACTGATTTTTTTAGGGTCTGAGTAATGATTGAATGCCGACTTGTTAACAGAAGGAGGTAAAAAGGGCCGACAAGGAGTTAAAAATATAGAGAAAAAATAAAAAGGTGAAAAAGGCCCACGTATATTACTCCTGCGGCGTCCTGCCCGACCAGCCGGCCCAAATGTCGAAACCAAACCCTAACTCTGACAGACATCGGGGTCATGCAGCCAACCCCAATCCAATTCCCATCGCTCTTTCGCCGGCCGCCGCTCTCTGGCCTTTCCTTGCCCACTCGCGCCAACGCAATGGACATCCTCATCGACCGTATCCTCCGTTGCGTCCCTGCTCCACTTGGGCCAATCACCACAACCAGCGCCCTCCCTCTCCCTGCAGATTTCGGGTCCGCCACCTACTCCAGCGGCCGGCGCATCAACATCAGCGCCCTTCGGAAGGCATTCAGCACCAGATCGTCTCCAAGCTTCCCATGAAGGAGGCCGACCGGACCACCATCCTGTTCTCAAGCTGGAGATACATCTAGTGCTCCTCTCCACCCCACTCGACCTCGACGCCAGCAGCCTGATCCCCTGCCACGGTTGCAACGGACCTGATGACCTGAATGCCGTGGTGAGCCGAGTCTCCTAGGTCATTGGCTCCCACGAGGGCCCTTTCCGGTCCGTCCACCCTAATGGCAAAGCCATCCCTTTGTTTATATGAGTGTATTTTTGGTAAAATATGCTCATATTGTTTATGTAATTTAAAAAAATATTAGCTCAGATTTAATATGATGTTTGCACATTTTCACAAACTGTTCAATTAATTTTCAAAACTGGACCATGCACTAAGAAAAACGTTCATGGAATTTTAGTAACTTTTCGCACATCCTCAATAAATGTTCATTACATTTAATATAATCTTCATACATTTCTCAAAGTGTTCATGCCATTTAAAAATTGTTCACATGTTAAAATGAGTGTCCATGAATATTGTACTCCTGCATTCTGTAGACAAAATATGTGATTGAGTGCCAACTACGTTGCAAATCCCAGACTTGTTAACGGAAGGAGGTAGTAAAAAGGGCCGACGAAAAGTTAATAATTTATTAGAGAAAAAAATATGAAGGTCACAAAGGCCCACAAATATTGTAGTCCTGCGGCGCCATTCCCGACCAAGACCAACCGGCCCAAATTTCGGAACCAAACCATAGCTCTGATAGACATCGGGGAGAGAGTGTAAACTCACTGTTTGAGGTCATGCATCCAACCCCCCAATCCATTCCCGTCTCTCTTTCCCCGGCCGCCTCTCTGACCTTTCCTTCCATGCCATGGACATCCTCATCGACCGCATCTTGTGCTGCCTCCCTGCTCCACCTGGGCCAATCACCACCACCGCCGTCCTCCCTCTCCCTCTGCAGATTTCGAGTCAGCCTCCTACTACAGCGGACAGCGCATCAACATCAACGCCCTCCCCGAAGACATCCAACGCCAGATCGTGTCCAAGATCCCCATGAAGAAGCCCGGTCGCACCACCGTCCTGGCCTCAAGCTGGAGATACATCTGGTGCTCCACCCCACTCGACCTCGACGCCAACAGCCCGATCCCCTGCAGCTTCGGCGACGGACCTGATGACCCCGACACTATGGGGTGAGCCGCGTCTCCCAGGTCATCGGCTCCCACGGGGGCCCTTCCGATCCGTGCACCTCAACAGCGAGGCCATCGTACACTGGACGTCTAAGCTCAGGGAGTGGATCAAGGCGTTCGCTAGGAAGGGCATGCAGGAACTCGTCTTCGTGAACCGCTAGTCCCCCGTCTTCATCAGTCTTCCTGAAGTGATCCTGTGGTGCACCACCCTGAGATGTGTGTTGTTCGGGCACGCCGTTCAGCTCGCCGTGGTCGACGCACCAAGGCTTGAGCACGTCATACTCTGGGAGGAGGACGCATACAACATTACCCCCGCCAAGATCAAGATTGGAAATGCTCCGCTGCTTCGGGCTATTGGCTACCTCAACCCAACATTGCATGTGCTTCAGATTGGGGACGAACTAATCATTGTACTTATTCTCAAATTTCAAATGGATTGTTTATAATTTTGTCCATGCTACTATATGCCTTCTTGAACCCTGCTTGTTTACTGTCCAATTTTTTATTTATTTTCCTGATCAGACAATGCACAAAATCACAAATGCACTACAGGAAAATCCGGTTTTCCCATGTGTTAGCCCATAAGCCGAGGCTTTTTTTGGGTACTCATCTTGTGTTCCTCTAAGCCGAGTCTAGAAAGAAAAACACCCAGCAAATTTAAAGGACTCGGCTTATGGCCATCTATAAGCCGAGTGTTGCAAAAGAAAAAGGTCTCGGCTTATAGGGATAACATGTTATCTACAGGAAAAAGCACCTGGCTTAGAGGAAAAAGCACATGTTATCTACAGCACGCACTCGGCAAAAGACATCTGCCACGTGTCTACAACGGAGCCGGCTGTCGGCGCTGCCACGGAACAGCCTATAAGCCGTGTGGCCAAAGCTGGCACTCGGCTTACATGATCTAAAAGAGGTCTCAGAGGAGTTTAGCTTTCATTTGTTTGTCCTAAACAGTTGGTATAAAGGAAATTTTATACATTTACTTGCACTTTATTCCTCTAAACCAAAGGGATGGATACTGCCACAAAAAGGAAATTTCTATACTTTTATCATACTAAGTTGGAAGACAGTCGATCAGGAAGTCGTCATGCTATGGCCCCATAGGAAGAGGTTATAATTTCTTCTCGCATGTGTATGTTTGTCCTTGCGAGAATGCAGAGAGAGAGAGAGAGAGAGAGGGAGAGGGAGGGGGGTATAGAGAGAGGGAGAGAGAAAGAGATCAAACGTTCTGTGGTAATTGATTTGCTATCATACCAGTACGTCTTGAATGTTTCAAAGATAACCAAAACGTCTTGAATGTTCCAAAGATAACAAAAATGTCTTGAACATTTTCCAACATCAGCTTTTGGCATAAGATGAATCAACAGCTATCGCACAGTAGGATAACAACAACAACTCAAAATGATAACAAGTAGTTCTGGCAATCAACTAAAGCACATTCATCAAATGCATGAAATTATTGCAATTAATTGAGAAATTTGCAAATAACACATGTCACAATATCCGGCGATCCTCGTCACACCGCACGCTAGGTCGAGACAGAGAACATCGGGATGTCGCGCCAGTAAATGAAGAAGCACACATCCTCCTCACGGGAAACCCTGTACGCCCTGCTGCAGCCGGTCACCATCTGCCCCAGCATCACCGTTTACGCCACTGCGTCTGTGCTCATCGACGTAGACGCGAGTCCGGCGACGTTCATCCGCTCCGCCCACTTCAACATCTGCTCGTGGGTGCTGCGCGCCATCACAGGCAACGATATCCCTAATCTCTTGCAGGAGCAGTTACCGTTCCACGTCCGACCGCTCCATTGTCGACCCGCGTGCAGGTACGCTCTCCTCCAGGGCATCAAACAGGGGCCTCATAGTAGTTGAGCGCGTTTCGAACTAGCCCATGAACTCGCCATTGTGGTTGGCCTCCTGCTTTGTCACCACCATGAGCTTAGGTCGCGGAGGAGCGCGTCAGCCCTCGTCATGGTAGCATGGGCCTGAGATTTTCCTTTCCTATTGTGAGGACGAGCAGCCACTTCTACAAACTCGTCGCCGAGTAGATGCTGGAGCTGTAGGGTGGAGAAGATGACCAGTGCTTCGCCGCTCCCGACACCGAGGAGCTAGATGCTGAGCAGTTGATTGATGTGGAGTTTCACTGGGTGGAACTGGAAGCCGATGTGCAGGCTCTCAGCTTCCCGAGCGAGGAGCACACCGGTGACGGACAGGAACTCATTCTCCTCGTTGACAATGGTCAGACGGAGGATTTGGTCATGTGTGCCCACTCCCAGACGCTCGGCATAGAGGCGGAGGAGCAGAAGCCATTCGGCAGTGTCAGTGCCACGGCGATCAATGATGTGGAGCACGACATTCCTCTCCATCTTAGCTGCATCGATGATGGTGTAGTTCCCCATGGTCCCGGCGAGGCGGAGGAACGGGCACATCTCGACGAAGTGGCGGCGCACCGCGCGGTCGCCGGTGCGGGGGTAGTCTTGTGCGGCTGGAGGGAGCAGCACACGCCTTGGCATGGATGAACCACGTGCAGCACTAGAGCGTCGGCGAACAAAGACGCGAGGCAGTGCAGGGGCCCGCTGACGCCGATCGATTCGAGACCGCTGCATATCCTCTCCAGCCCCTTCTTTATCACCTCCTTGTCCCCTTTGGCGAACAAGGTGGCGCAGGAATATAGAAGTGTGATACGGTCTATCGCGTGCTGCTCGTACTGATTCTACGGTGCAGGTGCCGTCGGGGATGCTGTAGTAGGCGCCGCTGCTGACCTCACTTCCGGCATAAGTAATGTCGTACTACCATTGATGTTGGAGTGTACGAATGTCCCGTTCAGTCCGTTTCCGAGATCCACCGACCACACTGACCTTAGAGGTGTGTTCAAAATACACTAGTGTGCCTGTTTGACATTTAACGGATGCTAGGAATAAATTTTTGATTTGACAAAAAAATTACTTAAAGTTAGGCAATGGGGGATAATAAGGTGATTTAGGACAATCATATATTTCTTCGGTTTGAAAATACTAGTAATCAACCCACGGGTCGGACCGGTTAGCAATAAAAAAAAGTAACATATACATCTAATTAAACTGTAAATGACATGTTTTAAAACGTGTAAATAACATTGGTGTTACTAATGTTTCTTAATAAGAATAGAGAAAGTAAAACTTTCTACAAATTATTATACAAAGATATGGTTGACTCTACAACTTATCCATAGGAAGGGTCTAAAAGAGGTCTCAGAGGAGTTTAGTTTTCATTTGTTTGTCCTAAACAGTTGGGATAAAGGAAATTTTATGTTTACTTGCACTTTGTTCCTCCAAACCAAAGGGATGGATACTGCCACAAAAAGAAATCTTATATTCTTCTATCAAACTAAGTTGGAAGATAGTCGGGAAGTCGTCATGCTAAGGACCCTTAGGAAGAGGTTATGATTTGTTATCGCATGTGTATGTTTGTCCTTGCGGGAATGCAGAGAGAGAGAGGGGAGAGAGGGAGAGAGAGGGAGAGGGAGGGAGGTAGAGAGAAAGGTCAAATGTTCTGTGGTAATTGATTTTGTATCATACAAGTACGTATTGAATGTATCAAAGATAACCAAAACTTCTTGAATGTTACACAGATAAACAAAACGTCTAGAATGTTTCAAAAATAATAAAAATGTCTTGAACACTTTCCAACTTCTGCTTTTGGCATAAGATGAATCAACAGCTATCGCATAGTAGGATAACAACAACAACTCAAAATGATAACAAGAAGAAGTTCTCGCAATGCACTAAAGCACATTGATCAAATGCATGAAATTATTGCAATGAATTGAGATCTGCAGGAATCACACGTCGCAATATCTGACGATCCTCGTCACACCGCAAGCCAGGTCGAGACAGAGAACATCAGGATGTTGCGCCAGTGATGCAAAAGCACACATCCTTCTCCCTGGAAACCCTGTATGCCCTGCTGCGGCCGGTCACCATCAGCCCGAGCAACACCGTTTGCGCTACTGCCTCTGCGCTCATCGTCGTAGACGCAACCTGGCGGCCGTCATCCGCTCCGCCCACTTCACCATCCGCTCGTGACGCTATCAGCGCTGCGCGCCATCACAGGTAACGATATCCCTGATCTCATGCAGGAGCAGGCACCATCCCACGTCCGACCACTCCATTGCCGACCCGCGTGTAGGTACGCTCTTTTCCGGGGCATCAAACAGGGCCCCGTAGTAGTTGAGCGCATGGTCGAACCGGCCCATGAACTCGCTGTTGTGGTCGGCCTTCTGCTCCGTCACCACCATGAGCTTCGGCGATAGCTCTGCTACGTCATGGAGGAGCACGTCAGCCCTCGTCATGGTAGCATGGGGCTGCACTTTGCCTTTCCTATAGGGATGACGAGCAGCCACTAATACAAACTCACCGGCGAGCAGACGAGGGAGCTGTAGGGTGGAGACGATGACCGGTGCTTCGCCACTCCTGACACCGACGGGCTCGATGATGAGCAGCTGATTGATGTGTACTTTCACCGTGTGGACCTGGAAGCCGATCTACAGGCTCTCGGCATCCCGGGCGAGGACCGCACCAGTGACGGGCAGGAACTCATCCACCTTGTTGACAATGGTTAGACGAAGGATTTGGTCATGTGCGCCCGCTCCTGGACGCTTAGCAAAGAGGTAGAGGAGCATAAGCCACCGGGCGGCGTAGGCGCTGCCGAGATCGATGACTTTGAGCACGGGATTCCTCTTCGTCCGAGCTGCATCGATGATGGCATAGTTCGCAGTGGTCCCAGCGAGGCGGAGGAACGGGCACACCTCGACGAAGTGGAAATGCAGCACGGCGGCCGTCGGTGCGGGTAGTATTGTGCAACTGGAGGGCGCGGCACACGCCCTGACATGGGTGGACCATGCGCAGCGCTAGAGCGTCGGCGAACGAAGAGGCGAGGCAGTGCAGGGGGGCGCCGACGTCGTCCGATGCGAGACTCCTGCATATCCTGTCCGGCCCCTTCTTTATCAGCTCCTTGTCCCCTTGAGCGAACGCGGTGGTGCAGAAATATAGAAGTGTGATAAGGTCTATCGCGCGCTGTTCGTACTGATTCTGTGGTGCAATTGCCATCGGGGATGCTGTAGTAGGCGCCGCTGCCGACCTCACCTCCGGCACGAGTAATGTCGTACTACCATTGATGCTGGAGTGTATGAATGTACTGTTGAGTCCATATCCGAGATCCACCGACCACGAGCTCCTTAGAGCTGTGTTCACCGATACACTAATGTGCCCGTATGACGTTTAACGGATGGTAGGAATAAATTCTTGATTAGACAAAACAAATTTTACTTAAAGTTAGGCAATGGAGGATAAGGTGATTTACGATAATCATATATTTCTTCGGTTTGAAAATACTAGTCATCACCCATGGGTCGGACCGGTTAGCAAGAAAGGAAGGAACATATACATCTAATTAAAGTGTAAATCACGTGTTCAAAAAAAGTGTAAATAACATTGGTGTTACTAATGTTTTTTAATAAGAATAGAGAAAGTAACTCTTTCTACATATTATTATACAAAGTTGTGATTGTTTCTACTACTTATCTATAGGAAGTGTCTAAAAGAGGTCCCAGAGGAGTTTAGCTTTCATTTGTTTGTCCTATACAGTTGGGATAAAGGAATTTTTATCCATTTACTTGCCATTTGTTCCTCTAAACCAAAGGGATGGATATTGCCACAAAAAGGAATGTTATATTCTTATATCATACTAAGTTGGAAGACAGTCGATCGGGAAGTCGTCGTGCTAAGGCCTCATAGGAAGAGGTTGTGATTTCTTCTCGCATGTGTATGTTTGTCCTTGCAAGAAAGAAGTCAAACGTTCTGTGGTAATTGATTTGCTATCATACTAGTACGTCTTGCATATTTCAAAGATAACCAAAACGTCTTCAATGTTTCAAAGATAACCAAAACGTCTTGAATGTTCCAAAGATAACAAAAATGTCTTGAACATTTTCCAACTTCTGCTTGTGGCCTAAGATGAAACAACATCTATCACACAGTAGGATAACAACAACTCAAAATGATAACAAGAAGTTCTGGAAATCATCTAAAGCACATTCATCAAATGCATGAGAATTATTGCAATTAATTGAGAAATTTGCAAATAACACATGTCACAATATCCGGCGATCCTCGTCACACCGCACGCTAGGCCTAGACAGAGAACATCGGGATGTCGCGCCAGTAAATGAAGAAGCACACATCCTCCTCACTGGAAACCCTATACGCCCTGCTACAGTGGGTCACCATCTGCCCCAGCATCACCATTTACGCCACTGCATCTGTGCTCATGGCCGTAGACGCGAGTCCGGCAGCGTTCATCCGCTCCGCCCACTTCAACATCTACTCGTGGGTGCTGCGCGCCATCACAGGCAACGATATCCCTAATCTCTTGCAGGAGCAGTTACCGTTCCACGTCCGACCGCTCCATTGCCGACCCGCGTGCAGGTACGCTCTCCTCCAGGGCATCAAACAGGGCCTCATAATAGTTGAGCATGTTTCGAACTAGCCCATGAACTCGCCTTTGTGTTTGGCCTCCTGCTTCGTCACCACCATGAGCTTAGGTCGCGGAGGAGCGCGTTGGCCCTCGTCATGGTAGCATGGGCCTCAGATTTTCCTTTCCTATTGTGAGGACGAGCAGCCACTTCTACAAACTCGTCGCCGAGTAGATGGTGGAGCTGTAGGGTGGAGACGATGACCAGTGCTTCGCCGCTCCTGACACCGAGGAGCTTGATGCTGAGCAGTTGATTCATGTGGAGTTTCACTCGGTGGAACTGGAAGCCGATGTGCAGGCTCTCAGCTTCCCGAGCGAGGAGCATACCGGTGACGGACAGGAACTCGTTCTCCTCGTTGACAATGGTCAGACGGAGGATTTGGTCATGTGTGCCCACTCCCAGACGCTCGGCATAGAGGCGGAGGAGCAGAAGCCATTCGGCAGTGTTAGTGCCACGGCAATCAATGACGTGGAGCACGACATTCCTCTTCGTCTTAGCTGCATCGATGATGGTGTAGTTCGCCTTGGTCCCGGCGAGGCGGAGGAACCGGCACATCTCGATTAGGTGGCGGCGCACCGCGGCGGTCGCCGGTGCGGGGGTAGTCTTGTGCAGCTGGAGGGCGCGGCACACGCCCTGGCATGAATGAACCACGTGCAGCACTACAGCGTCGGCGAACAAAGACGCGAGGCAGTGCAGGGGCCCGCTGACGTCGATTGATGCAAGACTACTGCATATCCTCTCCAGCCCCTTATTTATCAGCTCCTTGTCCCCTTTTGCGAACAAGGTGGCGCAGGAATATAGAAGTGTGATACGGTCTATCACGTGCTGCTCGTACTGATTCTGCGGTGCAGGTGCCGTCGGGGATGCTGTAGTAGGCGCCACTGCTGACCTCACTTCCGGCATAAGTAATGTCGTACTACCATTGATGTTGGAGTGTACGAATGTCCCGTTCAGTCCGTTTCCGAGATCCACCGACCACACTGACCTTAGAGGTGTGCCTGTTTGACATTTAACAGATGCTAGGAATAAATTTTGGATTTGACAAAAAAATTACTTAAAGTTAGGCAATGGGGGATAATAAGGTGATTTAGGACAATCATATATTTCTTCGGTTTGAAAATACTAGTAATCAACCCATGGGTCGGACCGGTTAGCAATAAAAAAAGTAACATATACATCTAATTAAACTGTAAATGACATGTTTTAAAAAGTGTAAATAACATTGGTGTTACTAATGTTTCTTAATAAGAATAGGGAAAGTAATACTTTCTACAAATTATTATACAAAGATATGGTTAACTCTACAAATTATCCATAGGAAGGGTCTAAAAGAGGTCTCAGAGGAGTTTAGCTTTCATTTGTTTGTCCTAAACAGTTGGGATAAAGGAAATTTTATCTGTTTACTTGCACTTTGTTCGTCCAAACCAAAGGGATGGATACTGCCACAAAAAGAAATTTTATATTCTGATATCATACTAAGTTGGACCCTTAGGAAGAAGTTATGATTTCTTATCGCATGTGTATGTTTGTCCTTGCGGGAATGCAGAGAGAGAGAGAAGGGAGGGAGGGAGAGAGAGGGGGAGAGAGGGAGGTAGAGAGAGAGGGAGAGAGAGGTCAAACGTTCTTTCGTAATTGATTTGCCGTCATACTATTATGTCTTGAATGTTTCAAACATAACCAAAACGTCTTGAATGTTACGAAGATAACCAAACGTCTGGAACGTTTCAAAAATAACAAAAATGTCTTGAACACTTTCCAACTTCGTCTTTTGGCATCAGATGAATCAACAGCTATCGCACAGTAGGATAACAACAACAACTCAAAATGATAACAAGAAGAAGTTCTGGCAATCAACTAAACTACATTCATCAAATGCATGGAATTATTGCAATGAATTGAGAAATCTGCAGATATCACATGTCCCAATATCTGGCGATCCTCGTCACACAGCACGCCAGGTCGAGACAGAGAACATCAGGATGTTGCGCCAGTGATGAATAAGCACACTCCTTCTCCCTGGAAATCATGTATGCCCTGCTGCGGCCGGTCACCATCTGCCCGAGCAACGCCGTTTGCGCCACTGCGTCTGCGCTCGTCTTCGTAGACGCGAACCCTGCGGCCGTCATCCGCTCCGCCCCCTTCACCATCCGCTCCCGACACTATCGGCGCTGCGCGCCATCACAGGCAACGATATACGTGATCTCATGCAGGAGAAGGCACTGTTCCACGTCCGACCGCTCCATTGCCGACCCGCGTGCAGGTACGGTCTTCTTTAGGGCATCAAACAGGGCCCGTAATAGTTTAGTGCATTGCCGAACTGGCCCATGAGCTTCGGCGATAGCTCCGCTACGTCGCGGAGGAGCGCATCAGCCCTCGTCATGGTAGCATGGGCCCGCACTTTGCCTTTCCTGTGGAGAGGACGAGCGGCCACTACTACAAACTCGCCAGCAAGCAGAAGGTGGAGCTGTAGGGTGCAGACGATGACCAGTGCTTTGCCGCTCCTGACACCAAGGGGCTTGATGATGAGCAGCTGATTGATGTGGAGTTTCACCGGGTGGAACTGGAAGCCGATCTGCAGGCTCTCGGCTTCCCGAACAAGGACCGCACCGATGACGGACAGGAACTCGTCCTCTTTGTTGACAATGGTTAGACGAAGGATTTGGTCATGTGCGCCCGCTCTTGGATGCTTGCCAAAGAGGCGGAGGAGCGTAAGCCACCGGGCAGCGTCAGCGCTGCGGAGATCGACGACGTTGATCATGGCATTCCTCTTCGTCCGAGCTGCATCGAGGATGGCATAGTTTGCAGTGGTCTCGGCGAGGCGGAGGAACGGGCACATCTCGGCGAAGTGGCGGCGCACCGCGGCGGCCGCCAGTGCGGGGCTAGTCTTGTGCAACTGGAGGGCGCGGCACATGCCCTGGCATGGGTGGACCACGCGAAGTGCTAGAACGTCGGCGAACGAAGACGTGAGGTAGTGCAGGGGCCTGCCAACGTCGTCCGGTGCAAGACTGCTGCATATCCTCTCCGGCTCCTTCTTTATCAGGTCCTTGTCCCCTTCAGCGAACGCGGTGATGCAGAAATATAGAAGTGTGATAAGGTCTATCGCGCGCTGCTCATACTAATTCTGCGGTGCAAGTGTCGTCGGGGATGCTGTAGTAGGCGCCGCAGCCGACCTCACCTCCGGCATGAGTAATGTCGTAATACCATTGACGCTGGAGTGTATGAATGTCATGTTGAGTCCGTTTCCGAGATCCACCGACTACGTTGTCCCTAAAGGTGTGTTCACCGATACACTAGTGTGCCGGTTTGACGTTTAACGGATGCTAGGCATAAATTCTTGATTTGACAAAACAAAATTTACTTAAAGGTAGGCAATGGGGGATAAGGTGATTTAGGATAATCATATATGTCTTTGGTTTGAAAATACTAGTCATCACCCATGGGTCGGACCGGTTAGTAATAAAGAAAGGAACATATACATCTAATCAAAGTGTAAATGACATGTTCAAAAGAAAGTGTAAATAACATTGGTGTCCCTAATGTTTATTAATAAGAATAGAGAAAGTAACACTTTCTACATATTATTATACAAAGTTCTAATTGTTTCTACTACTTATGTATAG
This sequence comes from Aegilops speltoides, assembly GCA_021437245.1. Taxonomy (NCBI): domain Eukaryota; kingdom Viridiplantae; phylum Streptophyta; class Magnoliopsida; order Poales; family Poaceae; genus Aegilops; species Aegilops speltoides. The sequence goes on from CM038142.1 coordinate 21,946,429, forward strand.
GAAGTGTCTAAAAGAGGTCTCAGGGGAGTTTAGCTTTCATTTGTTTGTCCTAAACAGTTGGGATAAAGGAAATTCTATCTATTTACAGCCACTTTGTTCCTCTAAACCAAAGGGCTGGATACTTCCACAAAAAGGAATTTATATTCTTTTATCATACTAAGTTGGAAGACAGTCGATCGGGAAGTCGTCGTGCTAAGGCCCCATAGGAAGAGGTTGTGATTTCTTCACGCATGTGTATGTTTGTCCTTGCGAGAATGCAGAGAGAGAGGGAGATAGAGCGGGAGAGGGAGGGGGTATAGAGAGAGAGGGAGAGAGAAAGAGGTCAAATGTTCTGTGGTAATTGATTTGCTATCATACTAATACGTCTTGCATATTTCAAAGATAACCAAAACGTCTTCAATGTTTCAAAGATAACCAAAACGTCTTGAATGTTCCAAAGATAACAAAAATGTCTTGAACATTTTCCAACTTCTGCTTGTGGCCTAAGATGAAACAACAGCTATCACAAAGTAGGATAACAACAACAACTCAAAATGATAACACGAAGTTCTGGCAATCAACTAAAGCACATTCATCAAATGCATGAGAATTATTGCAATTAATTGAGAAATTTGCATATATCACATGTCACGATATCCGGTGATCCTCGTCACACCACACGCTTGGCCGAGACAGAGAACATCGGGATGTCGCGCCAGTGAATGAAGAAGCACACATCCTCCTCACTGTAAACCATGTACGCCCTCCTGCAGCCGGTCACCATCTGCCCCAGCATCACCGTTTCCGCCACTGCATCTGTGCTCATCGCCGTAGACGCGAGTCCGGCAGCGTTCATCCGCTCCGCCCACTTCAACATCCGCTCGTGGGCGCTGCGCGCCATCACAGGCAACGATATCCCTGATCTCTTGCAGGAGCATTTACCGTTCCACGTCCGACCGCTCTATTGCCAACCCGCGTGCAGGTACGCTCTCCTCCAAGGCATCAAACAGGGCCTCAAAGTAGTTGAGCGTGTTTCGAACTAGCCCATGAACTCGTCGTTGTGTTTGGCCTCCTGCTTCGTCACCACCATGAGCTTAGGTCGCGGAGGAGCGCGTCGGCCCTCGTCATGGTAGCATGGGCCTAAGATTTTCCTTTCCTATTGTGAGGACGAGCAGCCACTTCTACAAACTCGTCGCCGAGTAGATGGTGGAGCTGTAGGGTGGAGACGATGACCAGTGCTTCGCCGCTCCTGACACCGAGGAGCTTGATGCTGAGCAGTTGATTCATGTGGAGTTTCACTCGGTGGAACTGGAAGCCGATGTGCAGGCTCTCAGCTTCCCGAGCGAGGAGCATACCGGTGACGGACAGGAACTCGTTCTCCTCGTTGACAATGGTCAGACGGAGGATTTGGTCATGTGTGCCCACTCCCAGACGCTCGGCATAGAGGCGGAGGAGCAGAAGCCATTCAGCAGTGTCAGTGCCACGGCGATCAATGACGTGGAGCACGACATTCCTCTCCGTCTTAGCTGCATCGATAATGGTGTAGTTCGCCATGGTCCCGGTGAGGCGGAGGAACGGGCACATCTTGATTAGGTGGCGGTGCACCGCGGCGGTCGCCGGTGCGGGGGTAGTCTTGTGCAGCTGGAGGGCGCGGCACACGCCCTGGCATGAATGAACCACGTGCAGCACTACAGCGTCGGCGAACAAAGACGCGAGGCAGTGCAGGGGCCCGCTGACGTCGATCGATGCGAGACTGCTGCATATCCTCTCCAGCCCCTTATTTATCAGCTCCTTGTCCCCTTTGGCGAACAAGGTGGCGCAGGAATATAGAAGTGTGATACGGTCTATCGGGTGCTGCTCGTACTGATTCTGCGGTGCAGGTGCCGTCGGGGATGCTGTAGTAGGCGCCACTGCTGACCTCACTTCCGGCATAAGTAATGCCGTACTACCATTGATGTTGGAGTGTACGAATGTCCCGTTCAGTCCGTTTCCGAGATCCACCGACCACACTGACCTTAGAGGTGTGTTCAAAATACACTAGTGTGCCTGTTTGACATTTAACAGATGCTAGGAATAAATTTTGGATTTGACAAAAAAATTACTTAAAGTTAGGCAATGGGGGATAATAAGGTGATTTAGGACAATCATATATTTCTTCGGTTTGAAAATACTAGTAATCAACCCATGGGTCGGACCGGTTAGCAATAAAAAAAGTAATATATACATCTAATTAAACTGTAAATAACATGTTTTAAAAAGTGTAAATAACATTGGTGTTACTAATGTTTCTTAATAAGAATAGGGAAAGTAATACTTTCTACAAATTATTATACAAAGATATGGTTAACTCTACAAATTATCCATAGGAAGGGTCTAAAAGAGGTCTCAGAGGAGTTTAGCTTTCATTTGTTTGTCCTAAACAGTTCGGATAAAGGAAATTTTATCTGTTTACTTGCACTTTGTTCCTCCAAACCAAAGGGATGGATACTGCCACAAAAAGAAATTTTATATTCTGATATCATACTAAGTTGGAAGACAGTCGTGAAGTCGTCATGCTAAGGACACTTAGGAAGAAGTTATGATTTCTTATCGCATGTGTATGTTTGTCCTTGCGGGAATGTAGAGAGAGAGAGAAGGGAGGGAGGGAGGGAGAGAGAGGGAGAGAGAGGGAGGTAGAGAGAGAGGGAGAGAGAGGTCAAACGTTCTTTCGTAATTGATTTGCCGTCATACTATTATGTCTTGAATGTTTCAAAGATAACCAAAACGTCTTGAATGTTACGAAGATAACCAAAACGTCTGGAACATTTCAAAAATAAAAAAATGTCTTGAACACTTTCCAACTTCGTCTTTTGGCATCAGATGAATCGACAACTATCGCACAATAGTATAACAACAACAACTCAAAATGATAACAAGAAGAAGTTCTGGCAATCAACTAAACTACATTCATCAAATGCATGGCATTATTGCAATGAATTGAGAAATCTGCAGATATCACATGTCGCAATATCTGCGATCCTCGTCACGCCGCACGCCAGGTCGAGACAGAGAACATTAGGATGTTGCGCCAGTGATGAAGAAGCACACTCCTTCTCCCTGGAAATCATGTATGCCCTGCTGTGGCCGGTCACCATCTGCCCGAGCAACGCCGTTTGCGCCACTGCGTCTGCGCTCGTCTTCGTAGACGCGAACCCGGCGGCGGTCATCCCCTCCGCCCCCTTCACCATCCGCTCGCGACACTATCGGCGCTGCACGCCATCACAGGCAACGATATACGTGATCTCATGCAGGAGAAGGCACTGTTCCACGTCCGACCGCTCCATTGCCGACCCGCATGCAGGTACGGTCTTCTTTAGGGCATCAAACAGGGCCCGTAATAGTTTAGTGCATTGCCGAACTGGCCCATGAGCTTCGGCGATAGCTCCGCTACGTCGCGGAGGAGCGTGTCAGCCCTCGTCATGGTAGCATGGGCCCGCACTTTGCCTTTCCTGTGGAGAGGACGAGCGGCCACTACTACAAACTCACCAGCAAGCAGAAGGTGGAGCTGTAGGGTGCGAGCGATGACCAGTGCTTTGCCGCTCCGACACCAAGGGGCTTGATGATGAGCAGCTGATTGATGTGGAGTTTCACGGGTGGGCGGAAGCCGATCTGCAGGCTCTCGGCTTCCCGAACAAGGACCGCACCGGTGACGGACAGGAACTCGTCCTCTTTGTTGACAATGGTTAGACGAAGGATTTGGTCATGTGCGCCCGCTCTTGGATGCTTGCCAAAGAGGCGGAGGAGCGTAAGCCACCGGGCAGCGTCAGCGCTGCGGAGATCGACGACGTTGATCATGGCATTCCTCTTCGTCCGAGCTGCATCGAGGATAGCATAGTTTGCAGTGGTCTCGGCGAGGCGGAGGAACGGGCACATCTCAGCGAAGTGGCGGCGCACCGCGGCGGCCGCCAGTGCGGGGCTAGTCTTGTGCAACTGGAGGGCGCGGCACATGCCCTGGCATGGGTGGACCACGCGAAATGCTAGAATATCGGCGAACGAAGACGTGAGGTAGTGCAGGGGCCCGCCAACGTCGTCCGGTGCAAGACTGCTACATATCCTCTCCGGCCCCTTCTTTATCAGGTCCTTGTCCCCTTCAGCGAACGCGGTGATGCAGAAATATAGAAGTGTGATAAGGTCTATCGCGCACTGCTCATACTAATTTTGCGGTGCAAGTGTCGTCCGGGATGCTGTAGTAGGCGCCGCAACCGACCTCACCTCCGGCATGAGTAATGTCGTAATACCATTGACGCTGGAGTGTATGAATGTCATGTTGAGTCCGTTTCCGAGATCCACCGACTACGTTGTCCTTAAAGGTGTGTTCACCGATACACTAGTGTGCCCGTTTGACGTTTAACTGATGCTAGGCATAAATTCTTGATTTGACAAAACAAAATTTACTTAAAGGTAGGCAATGGAGGATAACAACAACAACTCAAAATGATAACAAGAAGTTCTGGCAATCAACTAAAGCACATTCATCAAATGCATGAGAATTATTGCAATTAATTGAGAAATTTGCATATATCACATGTCACAATATCCGGCGATCCTCGTCACACCACACGCTAGGCCGAGACAGAGAACATCGGGATGTCGCGCCAGTGAATGAAGAAGCACACATCCTCCTCACTATAAACCCTGTACGCCCTCCTGCAGCCGGTCACCATCTGCCCCAGCATCACCGTTTCCGCCACTGTGTCTTTGCTCATCGCCATAGATGCAAGTCCGACGGCCTTCATCCGCTCCGCCCACTTCACCATCTCCTCGTCGGCGCTGCGCGCCATCACAGGCAACGATATCCCTGATCACTTGGGGGAGAAGGCAATGTTCCATGTCCGACCGCTCCATTGCCGACCCACGTGTAGGTATGCTCTCCTCCAGGGCATCAAACAGGGCCCGTAGTAGTTGAGCGCGTTGTCGAACTGGCCCATGAACTCGCCGTTGTGGTTGGCCTCCTGCTCCGTCACTACCATGAGCTTAGGTCATGGCGGAGCGCGTTGGCCCTCGTCATGGTAGCATGGGCCTGAGCTTTTACTTTCCTATCATGAGGACTAGCAGCCACTTCTACAAACTCGTCGGTGAATAGATGGTGGAGTTGTAGGGTAGAGACGATGACCAGTGCTTCGCCACTCCTGACACCGAGGAGCTTGATGCTGAGCAGCTGATTGATGTGGAGTTTCACCGGGTGGAACTGGAAGCCGATGTGCAGGCTCTCGGCTTCCCGGGTGAGGAGCGCACCGGTGACGGACAGGAACTCATCCTCCTCGTTGACAATGGTTAGACGGAGGATTTAGTCATGTGTGCCTGCTCCCAGACGCTCGGCATAGAAGCAGAGGAGCAGAAGCCATTGGGCGGTGTCAGCGCCAGAGATATCAATGATGTGGAGCACGACATTCCTCTCTATCTGAGCTGCATCGATGATGATGTAGTTCGCCATGGTCCCGGTGAGGCGGAGGAACGGGCACATCTCGGCGAAGTGGCGGTGCACCGCGGCGGCCGCCGGTGCGGGGGTAGTGAGGGAGTCCTGGACTAGGAGGTGTCCAGATAGCCGAACTATCATCATCGGTCGGACTCCAAGACTATGAAGATACAAGATTGAAGACTTCGTCCCATGTCCGGATGGGACTTTCCTTGGCGTGGAAGGCAAGCTTGGCGATACGGATATGTAGATCTCCTACCATTGTAACCGACTCTGTGTAACCCTAGCCCTCTCCGGTGTCTATATAAACCGGAGGGTTTTAGTCCATAGGACAGAACAACAATCATACCATAAGCTAGCTTCTAGGGTTTAGCCTCCTTGATCTCGTGGTAGATCCACTCTTGTACTACCCATATCATCAATATCAATCAAGCAGGAGTAGGTTTTTACCTCCATCGAGAGGGCCCGAACCTGGGTAAAAACATCGTGTCCCTTGTCTCCTATTACCATCCGCCTAGACGCACAGTTCGGGACCACCTACCCGAGATCCGCCGGTTTTGACACCGACATTGGTGCTTTCATTGAGAGTTCCTCTGTGTCGTCACCGATAGGCTCAATGGCTCCTTCGATCATCAACAACGACGCAGTCCAGGGTGAGAGTTTTCTCCCCGGACAAAACTTCGTATTCGGCGGCTTTGCACTGCGGGTCAATTCGCTTGGCCATCTGGAGCAGATCGAAAGCTACGCCCCTGGCCGTCAGGTCAGATTTGGAAGCCTGAACTTCACGGCTGATATCCGCGGAGACTTGATCTTCGATGGATTCGAGCCACAGCCGAGCGCGCCGCACTGTCACGATGGGCATGATTTAGCTCTGCTGCCGGACAGTGCCCTGGAGGCCGCACATGAGTCCGCTCCGACCCTTAATTCGGAGCCGGCTGCGCAGATCGAGGACGGGTGGCTAGACACCGCCTCGGGGGCTGCAACCTCTACGGCGATGGAGCCGAATACTGACCTTGTCCCTTGTGAAGCTCGTGGCTCCGAGGTGCCGGACTCCTCGCCGGACTCCGAACCCCTCGCGCCCCTACCAATCGAATCCGGTTGGGTGCCGATCATGGAGTTCACCGCTGCGGACATCTTTCAACACTCACCTTTTGGCGACATCCTGAATTCGCTAAAGTATCTCTCGTTATCAGGAGAGCCCTGGCTGAACTGCGGTCAGGATGGTTGGGATGCGGATGACGAAGAAATTCAAAGCCCACCCACCACCCACTTAGTAGCCACTGTCGACGATCTAACCGACATGCTAGACTTCGACTCCAATGACACCGACGGTATGGACGACGATGCCGGGGACAACCAAGAACCAGCGCCTACTGGGCAATGGAAAGCCACCTCGTCATATGACATATACATGGTGGATATCCCAAAGGATGGGAATGGCGAGGGAACAGCGGAGGAAGACCCCTCCAAGAAACAGCCTAAGCGCCGGCGTCAGCGGCGTCGCTCTAAATCCCGCTACAGCAAGAATGGAGATTCCGGCACCGGAGATAATAACACCCAGATAAAGGTCTGAAGACAACCCCCTCAAGCAAGATTCAGCACAGAGGACGGAGAAGCCAGCCCTCATGAGAGAGCAGCGATTTAAGAGGTAGAGGATGATAATTACATGCCTCCCTCTGGAGACGAGGCAAGCCTCGACGACGACGAATTCGTCGTGCCTGAGGATCCCGTCGAACAAGAGCGTTTTAAACGCAGGCTTATGGCCATGGCAAGCAGCCTAAAGAAAAAGCAGCAACAGCTTAGAGCTGATGAAGATCTGCTAGCCGACAGATGGACTGAAGTCCTTGCGGTCGAAGAGCATGAACTCGAACGCCCCTTCAAAAGCTACCCCAAACGCAAGCTGCTCCCCCGATTAGAGGAGGAAGCATATAAACCTGCATCACCAGCACACAATACGGCTGACCGACCACCCCGTGGCCGCGATAGAGAGGCCTCTAGGCCCTACACTAAAACCGTACTCCGGCATCGCTCGAAAAGCACAAAGCTACACGGGAGCGCTCCCGACTTGCGAGATATATTGGAGGATAAGGCAAGACAATCAAGATCGATCTACGGATCACATGGGCGCCCCATGACACGCGACGACAACCGTCACGCCGGACACAGCAAGTCCGGCCGGGCCGAACACAGTAGACAAATCTCGTTTGAGCTACGTCGCGATATAGCCCAATACAGAGGCGCCGCACACCCACTATGCTTCACAGATGAAGTAATGGATCATCAAATCCCCGAAGGGTTTAAACCCATAAATATTGAATCCTATGATGGCATAACAGACCCCGCGGTTTGGATCGAAGACTATCTCCTTCATATCCACATGGCCCACGGTGACGATCTTCACGCCATCAAATACCTCCCACTCAAGCTTAAAGGACCAGCTCGGCATTGGCTTAACAGCTTGCCAGCAGAATCAATTGGGTGTTGGGAGGACCTGGAAGCCGCATTCCTTGATAACTTCCGAGAGACGCGTATGTGCGACCACCGACCCTCGACGACCTAAGCCATATAATTGATGAGCGACGAATCGGCGGACAATTACGGACACGGTTCTTAACTAAAAAATCAAATCGTCGACTGTCCGGATGCGGAGGCCCTCGCGGCCTTCAAACATAACATCCGCGACGAGTGGCTAGCCCGGCACCTGGGACAGGAAAAGCCGAAATCCATGGCAGCCCTCACATCACTCAAGACCCGCTTCTGCTGGAGAGGACAGTAGCTAGCCCGCAAAGAACAACCTCAGCAAAAATTCTGGCAGTCCGGATACCAAGGACCGCAACGGCAGGTCGCGTCGCAACAAGCACAAACGCTGCATTAACGGCAACAATACCGAGGATACGGCAGTCAATGCCGGATTCAGAGGCTCCAAACCCGGTCAGCGGAAAAAGCCATTCAAAAGAACTACTCCGGGTCCGTCCAATTTGGACCGAATACTCAACCGCTCGTGCCAGATACACGGCACCCTCGAAAAGCCAGCTAATCACACCAACAGGGACTGTTGGGTATTCAAGCAGGCAGGCAAGCTAATTGCCGAAAACAATGACAAGGGGCTGCATAGCGACGACGAGGAAGAGACCCGACCACCGAACAATAGAGGACAGAAGGGTTTCCCCCCACAGGTGCGGACGGTGAACATGATATATGCAACCCACATACCCAAGAGGGAGCGGAAGCGTGCACTCAGGGACATATACGCGATGGAGCCAGTCGCCCCAAAGTTCAACCCATGGTCCTCCTGCCCGATCACTTTTGATCGAAGGGACCACCCCACCAGCATCCGCCATGGCGGATTCGCCGCATTGGTTTTGGACCCAATCGTCGATGGATTTCACCTCACCAGAGTCCTGATGGACGGCGGCAGCAGCCTGAACCTGCTTTATCGGGATACGATGTGCAAGATGGGCATAGACCCTCAAGGACTAAACCCACAAAGACGACCTTCAAAGGCGTCATACCAGTGTAAACGCCAATTGTACGAGCTCTGTTACCGAAGTGGTCTTGGATCCCGGATAACTTCAAGCGCGGAGTTAATCTTGACATAGTTCCGTTCATGGCGGCTATCATGCTCTGCTCGGACGGACCGTGTTTGCAAAGTTCAACGTGGTGCCGCACTATGCATACCTCAAGCTCAAAATGCCTGGCCCTCGAGGAGTCATCACGGTCAACGAAAACACTGAACGCTCCCTCCGAACGGAGGAACACACAGCGGCTCTCGCGGCAGAAGTACAGAGCAGCCTCTTAAGGCAATTCTCGAGTCCGGCCGTTAAGTGGTCGGACACTGCTAAACGCGCCCGGAGTAACCTACAACAAGACCACCTGGCACGTCTCGAGCACGCAGCGTAGCGGCTAACCCAGCCCTTGCAAAATATCAAGACCGGTACTTCAGACATCATTACGCTCTGGAGATACCGTGGGCATAGGGGAAGGGGCACGACCACGACAGGCCCAGAATGCGGCTTAACCACACCAGGGGCTCCCAAGTGTGTCATCCTTTTTTTCCCTTTTTTTCTTTTTTTTATCCACAGGACTCCGTTCACCAGAGGCCCTGTCCGGCAGTAGACCTGCCGAACTCACGATGCAACAGCCTAGGAAGGAGAAAGGCTACGACGAGTATCCAGGTGGTCTCCGTTACGAGCATTAAATCTGTTTTACACACCATTCCGCAGCCTACCCCTGGAGGGGGACATGTTTAATAGTCCAATCCCTTGCTTACCACACTATTTGTATCGTTCTGCATTCATGGCAGTATTTCTTGAATAAACAATGCATCACTTTTTTGCTTATAATTGCATTCCTTTCTCATACATATATTCATTTATGACATGTTGCATCCATACACTTTGGTACGGCTAAATACACCAGGGGCTTAAGTTCCCCACATTATGGTGTAATAAGTCCGAACACTTTCACAAGTGCGGCACCCCAAACTTATAGCATTATGTGCATCGGCTCCGAATCATGTCTTGGGTCAATAGTTGGGTTTGCCCGGCTCCCATGTTTTGGTACCTTACGTTCCGTTGAATCGGCTAAGGTAGCGCTGGGAGAACCACTGCGATTGCGCCCCAGTTGAGCTGGGCGGCGCCTCGATGGAAAGCTAAAGCGACGGTCATGATGAGGCGAGAGCCGGTCGCTGTTCGAGAGGTTTTTTCGAGTCCCTAAAGACTTATGCCGCTTAGAGCAAGGAACCGGCTTCGTCCGGCCCATGCGTGGATAGCGCCCCGAACTCGGTCTTCCGAACACTAGGGGCTTCGCCGAAATTTAAAATTATAGAATTCTATTGCTAAGTGAGAGTGTTCAAGCACTATAAGTCCGGTTGCTATGTTCGTTGCGTTGAGCGCCTCCCTAGATGGACCCAAAAATGGGAACAAGAGCGCTCAAGTTTATCTCAAACACCCCAGCACTCGTGGCATGGGGGCTGAAGCCGACGACTTGCCATCTCTCAGATTTAATAAACGGCTGCACAGAAGGTAATATTTTAAATTAACAAGCGTTGCTTAGCGCATATGAACAAAGTTTTCAGCGCACAGGATAACAAAATGCGAGCCTACTCAAATATTACATCTTTGGAGCACTCACCCGCAATAATGTGGGCACCCTTCAGGACAACCTTATAATACATCTCAGGCGTGCGATACTCCTTGCCCGGCGGTGGCGCGTCCGTCACAAGCTTCTCAGCGTCCATCTTGCCCCAGTGCACCTTAGCACGGGCAAGGCCAACAGGCACCTTCAATGCAAAGTAGTGCTTGATGACTTCAACCCATGGACAAGCATCCACCAGCCGCCGCACCAGGCCGAAGTACCTCCCAGGCATGGCCTCCTTGGGCCACAGCCGAACTATGAGGCCCTTCATGGCCTGTTCGGCCACCTTATGGAGCTCGACCAGCTACTTCAGCTGGTCGCTAAGAAACACGGATGTCCGGCCTCAAGATATCTTGAGACCAAGACCTTCTCCATCGAGCTCCCCTCCTCGGCCATGTAGAAAGCGGCAGCATCGGACACGCTGCGGGGCAGATCTGCGAACGCTCCTGGAGAGCTCCGAATTCGGGTAAGTAATAGGTAATTCACATTCACATGCTTGCTTTGCATGAAAAATGCCTTACCCGCCGCTATTTTCTTCAACGCCTCGATTTCCTGGAGGGCCTTGTGGGCTTCGGCCTTAGCGGCTTTGGCACTCTCAAGAGCCGATGCAAGCTCGGACTCTCGAGTCTTCGAGTCGCGCTCCAAACTCTCATGTTTTTCCACGAGAGCCTGGAGCTCTTGTTGTACCTCCGCCACCCGCGCCTCCTGCTTCTCTCGCCCAGCACGCTCCGCGGCCGCATTACGTTCGGCCGCGGACACCGCCTCCTTCAGGGTCGCCACCTCGTTCGTGGCCCCTGGAGTACCCATGTTATCCTTGTCATTTCTCTTGCAACCAAATCCTTTTCTGTAAGGTACAACTTTAATAAGGTGTTACTCACCTTCCTTGTCCTCGAGCTGCTTCTTGGCACGGCCGAGCTCGCTCTCGGACCGCTCAAGGCTTTGCTTCAAAGCATTGACCTCCACAGTCAGTGTGGCAGAGGTCAGCAGCGCAGCCTGCAATCCCATATTGACATATTTTTAAGACTCCTGCGTATATCTTTTTAGATCCTCAGTCCGGCTTTTCTTTCCGAACACCGAACCGAGCATCAAGGGCTACTGTCTATGCGGTACTATTTTACATATATTAAAATTCTTACCTCAAAGCCTGTTAGAAGGCTGCTACAGGCTTCGGTCAGCCCGCTTTTGGTGAGCTGAACCTTCTGAATCACCGCACTCATGACAGTGCGGTGTTCCTCTTTGATGGAAGCGCCGTTGAGCGCCTCCAGCAAGTTATCCGCGCCTCGGTTGGGCGGAGGCGGCTGGCGTCACGATCTTGCCCTTCTTATGAAGGGCGCTCGCGGACTCGGAACCACTGCCGGTTCGGTGCGAGTCGATCTGAAGGGAGGTTGCCCGGTGGCACCTCCGGGGCCTCCTCCTCCGGGTGGGTCCCTCTCTGGGATCCCACCTCGGCATCGTCGGCGTCACGGGGGGTGGAGGCAGTCGGAAGTGAAGTACTATCCACATCCGACATACCCAAGGACCCGCTCGACGAAGCGGGAAGGTCGTCCTTGGGCGGACTGTAGGGTTGTATGCGGCATTAGAAAGACACTGTGTGGCAAAAAGAAAAATCATGAAGTTATTCGGGAGTCCGGATACTTATGATCTCGCCAGGGGCTTGGCCCTTGACGGCCACTCCTCGTCGTCATCGCCGACGTTGGCGGAACAGTCCGGGGGAAGGGTCCTTCCCTTCTTGGACCCTTCGGCCTCCCTCGTTGGGGAGGCCTTCCTCTTCTTCTCTCCCCCCGCTGGGGGAGAGGCCTCTTTCTCCTCCTCATCCTCGTGGGAGGAGTCCGCCTCGGAGTCATCAGACGATGAATCCGATACCACCTGACGCCAGGAACTCCTTCGGGTTCCTGCGACCTTCTTCTTGGCCTTCTTCTCCGGCACTACATAAAGTGCCGGGACCAGCAGCCTTGTTAGACGGGCATCCGCTGGGTCTTCTGGAAGGGGAGCCGGACAGTTAACCCGTCCGGACGTCGCCTGCCAGGCATGTTAAAGGTATTGGGAGTTTAGATCCCGCATAAAGTCAAAACATGAAAAGCAAGTGTCCCATAAAGGATAACATGGCTTACCTCGCCAGCCGGACGCTCCGAGCTGAATCCGCGATATTCGGTAGCAGATGCGGGGGCTTCGGCGCCCTTGAACAGCACCCTCCAGGCATCTTCGTACTTAGTGTCGAAGAGCCCGCTCAAGGTCCGGTGATGTGCCGGATCAAACTCCCACAAATTGAAGTCCCATTGTTGGTAGGGGAGAATCCGGCGGACGAGCATGACCTGGATCACATTTGCTTCTTGTTCACCAGGGTTTGGAGATAGGACTGGAGTCCGGTGAGCTCTTCCGAACTACCCCATAGCAGGCCCTTCTCTCTCCAGGAGGTGAGCCGCATGGGGATGCCAGATCTGAATTCGGGGACCGCTGCCCATTTAGGGTCACGCGGCTCAGTGATGTAGAACCACCCCGATTCCACCCTTTGATGGTTTCCACGAAGGCGCCCTCGAGCCAAGTGACGTTGGGCATTTTTTCCACCATGGCGCCTCCGCACTCCGCTTGGCTGCCCTTCACAACCTTCGGCTTGACATTGAAGGTCTTTAGCCACAAGCCGAAGTGGGGCTGGATGCAGAGGAAAGCCTCGCACACGACGATAAACGCCGAGATATTGAGGATGAAATTCGGGGCCAGATCATGGAAATCCAGGCCGTAGTAGAACATGAGCCCCCGGACAAAGGGGTGGAGTGGGAAGCCCAGTCCGCGGAGGAAATGGGGAAGGAATACCACCCTCTCATGGGGCCCGGGGGTGGGGATGATCTGCCCCTCGTCGGGGAGCTGGTGCACGATGTCGCTGGACATATATCCGGCGTTGTGCAGCTTCTTGATGTGCCCCTCCGTAACGGAGGAGGCCATCCACTTGCCTCCCGCTCCGGACATGGCTGGAGAAGGTCGAGGTGAGATGTGCGGACTTGGGTGCTGGAGCTCGAGTACGCGAAGATGGATAAGCAAAGGAGGAAGAAGCCGTAGGTAAGAAAGGTGGATCCTTATCCCCTTATATATGGGCGGACGAAACTATGCGTCCCCACCGGCCTGGTAAAACTCGCTTATCTCCAAGGTGCCGCAATCAATGGCGCGGTTGGGTTACCCACGTCCATATTGATGGGAATCCTGGAATAAGGGGAACACGATCTCTGCTTCGACAAGACGTGCCAAGGAAACCGCTTAGCTAAACACGCTGAGGTGGTATAATAAAAAGATTCGAGTAAAGGCTTGGTTGTGGTGTGACGTCACGCCACAAAATACGTCGACAGATTGAACTTGTGTAAATATTATTCTCTCTCGGTGGTATGTGGAATTTATTTTACAGAGCGGACACTATCCTGGTGTTCACAATCTTCTATGAAATATTCGGAGGAGGAACCCGCCTTGCAATGCGAAGACAATATGCGCCGGACTCGTCGTCATTGAAGCCTGGTTCAGGGCTCTTGAGGAGTCTGGACTAGGGGTGTCCGGATAGCGAACTATCATCATCGGCGGACTCCAAGACTATGAAGATACAAGATTGAAGACTTCGTCCCGTGTCCGGATGGGACTTTCCTTGGCGTGGAAGGCAAGCTTGGCGATACGGATATGTAGATCTCCTACCATTGTAACCAACTCTGTGTAACCCTAGCCCTCTCCGGTGTCTATATAAACTGGAGGGTTTTAGTCCATAGGACAGAACAACAATCATACCATAGGCTAGCTTCTAGTGTTTAGCCTCCTTGATCTCATGGTAGATCCACTCTTGTACTACCCATATCATCAATATCAATCAAGCAGGAGTAGGGTTTTACCTCCATCGAGAGGGCCCGAACCTGGGTAAAAACACCGTGTCCCTTGTCTCCTGTTACCATCCGCCTAGACACACAGTTCGGGACCCCCTACCCGAGATCCGCTGGTTTTGACACCGACAGGTAGTCTTGTGCAGCTGGAGGGCGCGGCACACGCCCTGGCATGGATGAACCACGCGTAGCGCTAGAGCCTCGGCGAACGAAGATGCGAGGCAGTGCGGGGACCCGCTAACATCGATCGATGCCAGACTACTGCATATCCTCTCCAGCCCCTTCTTTATCAGCTCCTTGTCCCCTTTGGCGAACAAGGTGGCGCTGGAATATAGAAGTGTGATAAGGTCTATTGTGTGCTGCTCGTACTGATTCTGCGGTGCAGGTGCCGTCGGGGATGCTGTAGTAGGCTCCGCTGCTGACCTCACCTCCAGCATGAGTAATGTCGTACTACCATTGATGCTGGAGTGCACGAATGTCCCGTTGAGTCTGTTTCCGAGATCCAGCGACCACACTGACCTTAGAGGTGTGTTCACTGATACACTAGTGTGCCTGTTTGACGTTTAATGGATGCTAGGAATAAATATTCAATTCGACAATCAAATTACTTAAAGTTAGGTAATGGGGGATAATAATGTGATTTAATTAGGACAATCATATATTTCTTCGGTTTGAAAATACTAATCATCAACCCATGGGTCGGGCCAGTTAGCAATAAAAAAAGGAACATATACATCTTATCAAACTGTAAATGACATGTTAAAAAAAAGTGTAAATAACACTGGTGTTACTAATGTTTCTTAATAATAATAGAGAAAGTAATACTTTCTACATATTATTATACAAAGATATGGTTGACTCTACAACTTATCCATAGGAAGGGTCTAAAAGAGGTCTCAGAGGAGTTTAGCTTTCATTTGTTTGTCCTAAACAGTTGGGATAAAGGGAATTTTATCCGTTTACTTGCACTTTGTTCCTCCAAACCAAAGGGATGGATACTGCCACAAAAAGAAATTTTATATTCTTCTATCATACTAAGTTGGAAAACAGACGGGAAGTCGTCATGCTAAGGCCCCATAGGAAGAGGTTATGAATCTTATCGCATGTGTATGTTTGTCCTTGCGGGAATGAAGAGAGAGAGAGAGAGAAGGGAGAGAGGGAGATAGAGGGAGAGGGAGAGAGGTAGAGATAAAGGTCAAATGTTCTGTGGTAATTGATTTGCTATCATACTAGTACGTCTTGAATGTTTCAAAGATAACCAAAACGTCTTGAATGTTACAAAGATAACCAAAACGTCTGGAATGTTTCAAAAATAACAAAAATGTCTTGAACACTTTCAAACTTCTTCTTTTGGCATAACATGAATCAACAGCTATCGCACAGCAGGATAACAACAACAACTCAAAATGATAACAAGAAGAAGTTCTGGCAAACAACTAAAGCACATTCATCAAATGCATGAAATTATTGCAATGAATTGAGAAATCTGCAGATATCACATGCCACAATATCTGGCGATCCTCGTCACACCGCACGCCAGGTCGAGACAGAGAACAACAGGATGTTGCGCCATTGATGAAGAAGCACATATCCTTCTCCCTGGAAGCCCTGTATGCCCTGCTGCGGCCGGTCACCAACTGCCCGAGCAACGCCGTTTGCGCCACTTCGTTTGCGCTCATAGTCGTAGACGCGAACCCAGCGGTCGTCATCCGCTCCGCCCACTTCACCATCTGCTCGCGACGCTATCGGTAATGCGCGCCATCACAGGCAATGATATCCCAGATCTCATGCAGGAGCAGGCACTGTTCCATGTCTGACCGCTCCATTGCCGACCCGCGTGCAGGTACGCTCTTCTCGAGGCCATCAAAAAGGGGCCCGTAGTAGTTGAGGGCATTGTCGAATCGGCCCATGAACTCGCCGTTGTGGTCGGCCTCCTGCTTCGTCACCACCATGAGCTTCGGCGATAGCTCCGCTACGTCGCGGAGGAGCACGTCAGCCCTCGTCATGGTAGCATGGGCCCGCACTTTGCCTTTCCTGTCAGGATGACGAGCGACCAATACTACAGACTCGCCGATGAGCAGATGGTGGAGCTATAGGGTGGAGACGATGACCAGTGCTTCGCTGCTTCTGACACCACGGGGCTTGATGATGACCAGCTGATGGATGTGGAGTTTCACCTGGTGGAACTGGTATCCGATCTGTAGGCTCTTGGCTTCACGGGCGAGGACCTTACCGTTGACGGACATGAACTCATCCTCCTTGTTGACAATGGTTAGACGAAGGATTTGGTCATATGCGCCCGCTCCTGGACGATTGGCAAAGAGGCGGAGGAGCATAAGCCACCGGGCGGCATCAGCGTTGCCGAGATCGACGATGTTGAGCACGGCATTCCACTTCGTCTGAGCTGCATCGATGATGGTGTAGTGTGCAGTGGCAAAGGAACGGGCACCATGGTGCGGGGGTAGTCTTGTGCAGCTGGAGGGCGCGGCACACGCCTTGGCATGGGTGGACCACGCGCAGCGCTAGAGCATCGGCGAACGAATAGGCAAGGCAGTGCAGGGGCCCGCCAACGTCGTCCGATGCGAGACTGCTGCATATCCTCTTCGGCCCCTTCTTTATCAGCTCCTTGTCCCCTTCAGCGAACGCGGTGGTGCAGAAATATAGAAGTGTGATAAGGTCTGTCGCACGCTACTCGTACAGATTCTATGGTGCAAGTGCCGTCGGGGATGCTGTAGTAGGCGCCGCTGCCGACCTCACCTCCGGCACGAGTAATGTCATACTACCATTGACGCTCGAGTGTATGACTGTCCTGTTGAGTCCGTTTCGATGATCCACCGACCACGAGCTCCATAGAGGTGTGTTCACCGATACACTAGTGTGCCCGTATGACGTTTAACGGATGGTAGGAATAAATTCTTGATTAGACAAAACAAATTTTACTTAAAGTTAGGCAATGGAGGATAAGGTGATTTACGATAATCATATATTTCTTCGGTTTGAAAATACTAGTCATCACCCATGGTTTGGACCGGTTAGCAAGAAAGGAAGGAACATATACATCTAATTAAAGTTTAAATCACATGTTCAAAAAGAAGTGTAAATAACATTGGTGTTACTAATGTTTTTTAATGAGAATAGAGAAAGTAACACTTTCTACATATTATTATACAAAGTTGTGATTGTTTCTACTACTTATCTATAGGAAGTGTCTAAAAGAGGTCTCAGAGGAGTTTAGCTTTCATTTGTTTGTCCTAAACAGTTGGGATAAAGGAAACTTTATCCATTTACTTGCCATTTGTTCCTCTAAACCAAAGAGATGGATACTGCCACAAAAAGGAATTTTATATTCTTTTATCATACTAAGTTGGAAGACAGTCGATCGGGAAGTCGTCGTGCTAAGGCCCCATAGGAAGAGGTTGTGATTTCTTCTCGCATGTGTATGTTTGTCCTTGCGAGAATGCAGAGAGAGAGAGGGAGATAGAGCGGGAGAGGGAGGGGGTATATAGAGAGAGGGAGAGAGAAAGAGGTCAAACGTTCTATGGTAATTGATATGCTATCATGCTAGTACGTCTTGCAAGTTTCAAAGATAACCAAAACGTCTTCAATGTTTCAAAGATAACCAAAACGTCTTGAATGTTACAAAGATAACAAAAATGTCTTGAACATTTTCCATCTTCTGCTTGTGGCCTAAGATGAAACAACATCTATCGCACAATAGGATAACAACAACAACTCAAAATTATAACAAGCAGTTCTGGCAATCAACTAAAGCACATTCATCAAATGCATGAGAATTATTGCAATTAATTGAGAAATTTGCATATATCACATGTCACAATATCCGGCGATCCTCGTCACACCGCACAGAACATCGGGATGTCGCGCCAGTGAATGAAGAAGCACACATCCTCCTCACTGTAAATCATGTACGCCCTCCTACAGCCGGTCACCATCTGCCCCAGCATCACAGTTTGCGCCACTGCGTCTGTGCTCATCGCCGTAGACGCGAGTCCGATGGCCTTCATCCGCTCTGCCCACTTCACCATCTACCCATGTGCGCAACGCGCCATCACAGGCAATGATATCCCTGATCTCTTGCAGGAGCAGGGACCGTTCCACGTCTGACCGCTCCAGTGCCGACCCGCGTGCAGGTACGCTCTCCTCCAGGGCATCAAATAGGGCCCCATAGTAGTTGAGCACGGTGTTGAACCTGCCCATGAACTCGTCGTTGTGGTTGGCCTCCTACTCCGTCACCACCATGAGCTTAGGTCGCGGAGGAGCGCATCGGCCCTCGTCATGGTAGCATGGGCCTGCGCTTTTCCTTTCCTATCATGAGGATGAGCAGCCACTTCTATAAACTCGTGGCGAGCAGACGGTGGAGCTGTAGGGTGGAGACGATGACCAGTGCTTTGCCACTCCTGACACCAAGGAGCTCGATGCTGAGCAGCTGCTTGATGTGGAGTTTCACCGGGTGGAACTAGAAGCCGATGTGCAGGCTCTCGGCTTCCCGGGCAAGGAGCGCACCGGTGACGGACAAGACCTCGTCCTCCTTGTTAACAATGGTTAGACGGAGGATTTGGTCATGTGTGCCCGCTCCCGGACGCTCGGCATAGAGACGGAGGAGCAGAAGCCATTGGGCGGTGTCAGCGCCACGGAGATCAATGACGTGGAGCACGACATTCCTCTTCGTCTGAGCTGCATCGATGATGGTGTAGTTCGCCATGGTCCCAGCGAGGTGGAGGAACGGGCACATCTCGGCAAAGTGGTGGCGCACCACGACTGCCGCCGGGGGGTAGTCTTGTGCAGCTGGAGGGCGCGGAACACACCCTGGCATGGGTGAACCACGCGCAGCGCTAGAGCATCGACGAACGAAGACGCGAGGCAGTGCAGGGGCTCGCCGACGTCGATCGATGCGAGACTGCTGCATATCCTCTCCAGCTCGTTCTTTATCAGCTCGTTGTCCCCTTTGGCAAACAAGGTGGCGCAGGAATATATAAGTCTGATAAGGTCTATCGCGTGCGGCTGGTACTGATTCTGCGGTGCAGGTGCCGTCTAGTACGTCTCCAATGTATCTATAACTTTTGATTGTTCCATGCTATTATATTACCCGTTTTGGATGTTTATGGGCTTTATTATACACTTTTATATCATTTTTGGGTCTAACCTATTAACCGGAGGCCCAGCCCAAATTGTTGTTTTTTGCCTATTTGAGTGTTTTGCAGAAAAGGAATATCAAACGGAATCCAAACGAAATGAAACCTTCGAGAGAGTTATTTTTTGAATGGAAGCAATGCACGAGACTTGGAGTAGACGTCAGGGATGCTTCGAGGAAGCGACGAGGGTCCAGGGCGCGCCCCCCACCCTCGTGGGCCCCTCCTGGCTCCCCTGACCGACTTCTTTCACCTCTGTAGCCACCAAAAACCTCTTGGGAGCCTGTTCTGGCACCCTGCCGGAGGGGGAGTCCATGACCGGTGGCCATCTTCATCATCCCGGCGCTCTCCATGACGAGGAGGGAGTAGTTCACCCTCGGGGCTGAGGGTATGTACCAGTAGCTATGTGTTTCATCTCTCTCTCTCTCTCGTGTTCTTGAGGTGATACGATCTTGATGTACCGCGAGCTTTGCTATTATAGTTGGATCTTATGATGTTTCTCCCCCTCTACTCTCTTGTGATGAATTGAGTTTTCCCCTTGAAGTTGTCTTGTCGGATTGAGTCTTTAAGGATTTGAGAACACTTGATGTACGTCTTGCCGTGCTTATCTGTGGTGACAATGGGATATTCACGTGATCTACTTGACGTATGTTTTGGTGATCAACTTGCGGGTTCAATGAACTTATGCATAGGGGTTGGCACACGTTTTCGTCTTGACTCTCCGGTAGAAATTTTGGGGCAATCTTTGAAGTACTTTGTGTTGGTTGAATAGATGAATCTGAGATTGTGTGATGCATATTGTATAATCATACCCACGGATACTTGAGGTGACATTGGTGTTGGGGAACGTAGCAGAAATTCAAATTTTTCTACGCATCACCAAGATCAATTTATGGAGATACTAGCAATGAGAGAGGGGAGTGCATCTTCATACCCTTGAAGATCGCGATGCGGAAGCGTTACAAGAACGCGGTCGGTGGAATCGTTCACGAAGCGATTCAAATCGCGGCCGAATGCGATCTAAGCACTGAACAACGGTGCCTCCGCGTTCAACACACGTGCAGCCCGGTGACGTCTCCCGTGCCTTGATCCAGCAAGGAGAGAGGGAGAGGTTGGGGAAGACTCCATCCAGCAGCAGCACAACGGCGTGGTGGTGATGGAGGAGCGTGGCACTCCAGCGGGCTTCGCCCGACCTTTGCGAGAGACGAGGAGGAGAGGGTTAGGGCTGCGCCGGGAGATGGAAACTCATGTTCTAGGCAGCCCCAAAACCCCACTATATATAGGGAAGGGAGAGGGCGGCCCCTCGGATCCCATATAGAGGGAGGGTGGCGGCCGGAGGGAGACTTGCCCCCAAGCAAGGTGGGCGCCCCCTCCCTAGGGTTTCAACCCTAGGCGCCTTGGGCCCTTGGGAAGGGGCGCACCAGCCCACTAGGGGCTGGTTCCCTCCCATATTCAGCCCATCAAGCCCCCCGAGGCAGGTGGCCCCACTCGGTGGACCTCCAGACACCTTTCGGTGGTCCCGGTACAATACCGATAACCCTCGAAACTATTCCGGTGACTGAAACTGGACTTCCCATATATAAATCTTCACCTCCGGACCATTCCGGAACTCCTCGTGACGTCCGGGATCTCATTCGGGACTCCGAACAACATTCGGTAACCACATACAAACTTCCTTTATAACCCTAGCGTCATCGAACCTTAAGTGTGTAGACCCTACGGGTTCGGGAATCATGCAGACATGACCGAGACAGCTCTCTGGCCAATATCCAACAGCGGGATCTGGATACCCATGTTGGCTCCCACATGTTCCACGATGATCTCATCGGATGAACCACGATGTCAAGGATTCAAGCAATCCCGTATGCAATTCCCTTTGTCAATCGGTATGTTATTTGCCCGAGATTCGATCGTCGGTATCACAATACCTCGTTCAATCTCATTACCGGCAAGTCACTTTACTCGTTCCGTAATGCATTATCCCGTGACTAACTACTTAGTCACATTGAACTCATTATGATGATGCAATACCGAGTGGGCCCAGAGATACCTCTCCGTCATACGGAGTGACAAATCCCAGTGTCGATTCATGCCAACCCAACAGACACTTTCGGAGATACCATAGTGCACCTTTATAGCCACCCGATTCGTTGTGACGTTTGGTACACCAAAGCACTCCTACGGTATCCGGAGTTACACAATCTCATGGTCTAAGGAAATGATACTTGACATTAGAAAAGCTTTAGCAAGCGAACTACACGATCTTGTGCTATGCTTAGGATTCGGTCTTGTCCATCACATCATTCTCCTAATGATGTGATCCCGTTATCAATGACATCCAATGTCCATGGCCAGGAAACCATAACCATCTATTGATCAACAAGCTAGTCAACTAGAGGCTCACTAGGGACATGTTGTGGTCTATGTATTCACACATGTATTACGGTTTCCAGTTAATACAATTATAGCATGAACAATAGACAATTACCATGAACAAGGAAATATAATAATAACCATTTTATTATTGCCTCTAGGGCATATTTCCAACAGTCTCCCACTTGCACTAGAGTCAATAATCTAGTTCACATCACTATGTGATTGTAATGAATCCAACACCCATGGTGTTTGATCATATCTCGCTTGTGAGAGAGGTTATTAGTCAACGGGTCTGAACCTTTCAGATCTGTGTGTGCTTTACAAATCTCTATGCCATCTTCTAGATGAAGCTATCACGCTCTATTTGGAGCTATTCCAAATAACTGTTCTACTAAACGAATCCAGTTTACTACTCAGAGTCATCCGGATTAGTGTCAAAGTTTGCATCGACGTAACCCTTTACGACGAACTC
Source organism: Aegilops speltoides (assembly GCA_021437245.1). Lineage (NCBI taxonomy): Eukaryota > Viridiplantae > Streptophyta > Magnoliopsida > Poales > Poaceae > Aegilops > Aegilops speltoides. The sequence continues at coordinate 21,968,848 of CM038142.1, forward strand.
TTTTACCACCTCCATAATCGAGAAATTCCTTAGTCCACTAGTTACTAAGGTTAAGTTTGACCGCTATCATGTGATCCTATTCCTGGATCACTCTTGTACCCCTTGATTGACTCATGGCAAGGCACACTTCAGGTGCGGTACACAGCAAAGCATACTGTAGAGTCTACGTCTAAAGCATAGGGGACGACCTTCGTCCTTTTTCTCTCTCCTGCCGTGGTCAGGTCTTGTGTCTTACTCAATACTCACACCTTACAGCCAAGAACTCCTTCTTTGCCGATCTATTTTGAACTCCTTCAAAATCTTCTCACGGTATGTGTTCATTTGAAAGTACTATTAAGCATTTTGATCTATCCTTATAGATCTTGATGCTCAATGTTCAAGTAGCATAATCCAGGTCTTCCATTCAAAATCACTTTTCAAATAACCCTATATGCTTTCCAAAAAATTTACAACATTTCTGATCAACAATATGTCAACAACATATACTCATCAGAAATTCTATAGTGCTCCCACTCACTTCTTTGGAAATACAAGTTTCTCATAAACTTTGCATAAACCCAAAATCTTTGATCATCTCATCAAAGCGTATATTCCAACTCCGAGATGCTTACTCCAGTCCTTAGAAGGATTCTTGGAGCTTTGCATACTTGTTAGCATCTTTCAGATTGACAAAACCTTCGGTTGTATCACATACAACCTTTCCTCAAAAATCATCAAGGAAACAATGTATTGACATCCTATACGCAAGATTTCATAAATAATGCGATGCTTGCTAATATAATTCCAACAGACTCTTAGCATCGCTACGAGTGAGAAAGTCTCATCGTAGTCAACTCCTTGAACTTGTCGGAAAACATCTTAATGACAAGTCGAGCTTTCTTAATGGTGATACTTACCATCATTGTCCGTCTTCCTTTTAAAATCCATCTGTACCCAACTGCCATTCGTCGGTATCTGGGCCCACCATCGCTTCTCCATAGCTCGTAGGTTCATTGTTGTCTAGCAACATGACCTCCAAGACAGGATTACCGTACCACTCTGAAGCAGTACTCGTCCTTGTCGTCCTACGAGGTTCGGCAGTGACTTGATCTGAGGCTTCGTGATCACTATCATCACCTTCCACTTCAATTGGTGTAGGTGCCACAGGAACAACTTCCTGTGCCCTGCTACACACTAGTTGTAGTGACGGTTCAATAACCATATCAAGTCTCCACCATCCTCTCACTCAATTCTTTCGAGAGAAACTTTTCCTCGAGAAAGGACTCGTTACTAGAAACAATCACTTTTGCTTCCGGATCTGAAATAGGAGGTATACCCAACTATTTTGGGTGTCCTATGAAGATGTATTTATCCGCTTTGGGTTCGAGCTTATCAGGATGAAACCTTTTTTCACATAAGCGTCGCAGCCCCAAACTTTCAAGAAACGACATCTTAGGTTTCTCTAAACCATAGTTCATACGGTGTCATCTCAACGGAATTACGTGGTGCCCTATTTAAAGTGAATGTGGTTGTCTCTACACTAGTGCAGAACCGGGCATTAGCACTGGTTCGTAAGGCCCTATAGTGCCGGTTACATAACCGGCACTAATTTGTGGTCACTAAAGCCCCCCCCCCTTTAGTACCGGTTCAGCCTGAACCGGTGCTAAAAAGCAACCACATGTACGAGCCAGCTCGGGGCACAGAAACCTTTAGTACGGTAGGTAACACCAACGGTACTATAAGGTTTAGTGGGTTTTAGTTTTATGATTTCTTTTCATTTAATTTTGTGTTTCCATTTTAATTCTTTTTCTTTTGCTGGTATTTTACGATACTACACATTGTACGTTATGCATCATACATCATGCATGCTTTGTTTATCAACGCTGCTGCTATGTTCATTGCACCCATGAGATATAACATGCTCATGCATGCTTTGCATCATTACATCATCATATATATATAATAACAAGTCCTAATAATCATGCATCATCATACAACTTCTACTCGTTATTAATAATAAGTCATCGATCATCATCCTCATATATAGTCATTGAACCCAACCCTACATAATTGTTCTTAGCACATGATCATCGATGTCGGTGGGACCTAAACACCCTTAAGGTAAAATAGCATAAAACAATATAGACCCGACTCTCCATTATGAAGAATGGCGATCATCCTGTCTCCAATTCTTGCCTTTACTGCTTATTGCTTCCAAGAAGCTCCTTACAACTATCCATACATTTTTCCATTCTTTGATTGTTATGTCTCCACTTCTTTTAGAAACCGGTATGGACAGTTGAGATTAAGTAGGGCGACCTGGTTGTATGTTCAAAACATGAAGGCTACCAGCGTATACATCGGATGAGGCACACAATCATTGGGATTATCTATTGAAAAACATAATAATAACTTTGTAGTTAGCAATGATGTACTAGTTTTAGAAGTGTGCAAAAGATGCACGGATGTTGTAATAGTAAAAATAATCTTACGAGGTATCTCCATGGTAGTTACCATAGTTCAACACGTGCACTAGTGGCGCGTATTGACCATAATGTTGAGGAGTTTGATTGTAGATATTGTAATTCTCAAGATCAGTACAAAATCCGACCAGATGATTTTCTCTGATAAGTTAATTGAGCCTTGATGTAATGCGTTCATCTACCATCTTCCGCACATTCTTTGAAGAATGAAAATAAGCTGTCAATGGAGATAAGTTGTCAACATTATATTTTGAAATAAACAATATAAATTACTTAATAACTATGTTTAGCTCACATGAGGGGAGAATTGGAGGTGTATCCACAAAGACCCAAATCGAAGGTGTCTCTTGCTCGATTGTAGGATCACCAAGATCCATGGTGACAAGCATACCCTCATCAAGACCATACATCTTGCAAAATGCATCCCAATTTTTGCAACCAAAATGGGTTACACTCTAAGCATTGTACAGCTTTACTTGAAAATCCACATCATGTTCGGTACTTAGGATAATTTTTTTGGTTTTGAAATTTTCATGGTCTTCAAAACCCATCCTCTCCAAGACATAGCGTCTTGCAAAGCATGGGATAAGCTAGTCGAATTGGAAAAGATGAAAATACACGTTAAAATAGTTGAACTCGTGTAATTACGAAAAAAACTATTGTAAATGCGTTGCGTGCCGTATGAACATCGCAGGTCTCCTCGAGCTTAATGCTGAAGCGCCGATCTTAGTCCAGCTCAATGAACTGTCATGCGAGATACCTCGGTCGTCGTGGCACCGATCGCACTCCCGAGGCGGTTTTAGGTAAATCCGATGAGTCGACATTTACAGCCTCGTTCATAATTTAGTTTTATTAATTAAGTCAACTATCTAGTTCAACTACTAAGCACTTACTATAAATAAATAAGTAGTACTTATTAAAACAAACTACTTCTTTATATGGTAAAATAAATTAGTTTATTAAATCAGCTAGCTAGTTCAACTATATATAAACTACTTCTTCTTTTTTCCTTTTCTAAATACTATGAACAAAAAAATTCACTGGTGGAAAAATAGCCTTGATCGCGGTTACATAGCGGCCATTAATCGCGGCTGCGCAACGCGACCAACAAAGCGCGACTAAAGCCCGCCACCTTTAGTCGCGGCTGCTTCTGAACCGCGACTAAAGGCCCGTCCACGTGGGCGCCAGGCGGCCGTCGAGCGGAGGACCTTTAATCGCGGTTCTTACGGCCAACCGCGACTAAAGGCACCCATTGAGTTTAGGGTTTTAGCCCCCCTAAACCTGTTTTCTGTTTAATTTGTTTTGTTTTATTTCTTTTGTGCTTTATTTTAATTTTGAAGGAGTTTCATATATTCTCGGTACTACATACATGCATATGAATGTACAATTTCAAATAAATTTGAAATTAGAACCAAAAAAATTCAAGAGGAATATACAATATATATTCAATATCATCGGATGACCATATACAATTTTGAACAAGTTTCCATACATGATTTAATCCATATAAAGTTCTTAGTCCTCGTGATAGTGTTCTCCTTTAGGATGGAGGACTTCCTGCAGAACCATCCAGCTAGTTCCTCTTGAAGTGGTGGAGCGAGCTTACGGACTAAGCGTCCACGGAGGTTATTCCTCTGAGCATTGGTATCACTCGGATCAACCCGCTCGGAGGTGTATCTCGGATCATCTCCTGAACAAAGTATGCACATAGATTGGTCAGCGGTGGCTGAATATCCCGATCTTAGTCTTTACCCTTTTGAATTCTAGGTCTTTTTGAATTCACCGACCTTTGTATCTCTGAACCGTCTCCAAACCCTACGAGGCAAAGAAAATTAAATGGACAAGAGAGTTATTAGTTACTTGATATTAGGAAATGAGCGAAATAGGCGATCGATATAGGCGCAAATGAATGAAAATAATTACTTCGCAGCATTTTTACGATGTCGGCCCAAAGCTTTGGATCCTTATCCGGAGAGTGTGGGCGAGACATTACGAGGTGTTCACTTTAATTACTAGCGAGAATCCGTGGAACCTGCGGACACGATACATGCGATCGTCATGCATAACTCATCGATTAGCGGCCACATACCATGCATGGAGTAAACAAAGAGAATGTGCTCAAGGCGAAACACTCACCCAAAATGGTAAGGAAATAGAATATCACTTTTGAGTTCTGCTTTGTAAGAAACGCCACAGTGCGCCTCCCGTCGTCGGGTAATGCTCCAACACAACATCATTAACGATGTGTGGGTCAATGAACCCAACATCATGGATGTTCCTTACTCTGCATTCCTTTTCTTCATTCGCATGTATAATAGAGGACACAACAATATAGTTAGGACATATATATAGTGCGGGCAATATGAGCGAGATGGGGTAGAAATTAATAAATCACTTACGAGAATGTAGCAATGATGATAGATTTGTCGAGCTCGCAGATTGAAAAGCTGGAACAATTCACTCAGTTCAACTTGTACATAGTAATGTTTGAAGTGATGCTCATGTCTAACTTCGCATAAATATAATCTTTGGCGTTTTTAATTTTTATGTAACCCTTGTACCAATTCAGCGGACGTTTCATTTGGTCGGTAGATCCTTTTCTCTGCGAGCTCGGCGAGAGGCCCATTCTTGACATATGTAATTACTACCTCCCTCTCGGCAACTCATCAAGGCCTAACAGTTCACGAAGAGTAATACCTAAGTTGGCGCTTGTTCTCGCTTTTCGTTCTGATCAATCCTGTCTGCCGCAGCTTGTATGATCTCGGGGCATCCGGACGGAAGGATTCCACTATAAGCGGGGCAATCGATTGTTTACTTTGTTCCCGAGCTGGGCAACTTGTTTCCGCTTTTTATACTTCGGCCTTCTCCGCTCTTTGTTCTCCTTGAACATGAGTGCCTGCTTTTAAGTTCACGTGCATAGTCATTAGGGAGATTCTTGGCGGCTTGGGGCGGTGTGCTCAAAATGACTTAGCCCACTTCTTTTCTTGATCGAGAATATCTTGGCTTGGGCTCGGGCTCTCTTTTCTTCTTGCAGTCCGCCTTCCATTTCTCCAAATCAGCGATCGCGCCGCGTCGACTTCCTCGGCACTCGTTCCCAAGGCCTTGTGGGGAGAGGCTTGATGATGGCTCCGGTACCTTTGTGGTCTTAGGTACATAAGGGTCGGGTTAATACTCGAGACTTCTACCTTCTTTGCCATAGGTGGATTGGGGCGGCGTCTCATCACCCGCCGGACGAGGCTGAGGCGGCGGATGATCACCCGCCGGACGTTGTGGGCTGAGGCGGCGTCGGCTGATGTGGCGGAGGTGTGGGTGAACCGCCACCACCACCACCACCACCACCACCGCCACCGCCACCACCACCACCGTGAGGGTGGACTTGTTGTCCTTGGCGCCTCGCTGAAACTTGATAAACTTCTTTTGCCATAGAATGTAATGGCGCTTGACATCTTCAAGTCTTTTCTCCCCTTGGTGTAGCAATTTCAATCTCAGGTCCTCAAACCCTTTGACTATGTCCTCCACCGTGACACGAGCATAGCCATCTTTAATGGGGTTGTTGTGGTGGAGTGCTCGAGTAAACATGGTAAAGCACTGCCGATGGCTACCTTCATGGATATGTTCCCCATAGGATATCTGAGATGACATTCTTTCATCTCCTTTATATAAATCCACGGGGTAGCGAGGAGGCTCGGTGCGATAATTTCGACCACGGAGGCTCCGGTGCAGATAATTTCGATCGTCGGTGCATCTACACCAGCGGTGGGGCCTCCGTGGAAGCCACGCTGCTTCTCGCTGCTGGCTTCGAGATCCATTGGATGATCTTCATCTGCACCGAGCTGAATCTCTTTCGGCTACTAGTACACTCATGGTTTTCTTCATCACTTCCATTTCGATGCCAACCGCCCCAACATCTGCTTCCCGATCCATCTTTCTCTTACGGCTTACGTAACCGTCACGGGTCATCGTTGCAGGGAACCCTATTTTCCACGGAATGTGCCCCATGCCTCGTCTACGTCCTCCGTGTTCAGGATTCGAGGGCTTTTGTCGGTAGCGTCGTTCTCTCTGTTGAACTTGATCTTCCCTCTTGAGCAGCCTTCATTGCGTCAATAAGGGCTTGGGTGGGTTTAATTAATTTGCCTGGTAAACACACTCCCCTGTCTCCGGGTTGGCGTTCCCCATGCCCGTACCACCAGCTTTTGGCCCTTGGGTCCCATCCCTCCGTGCACTGGGCCAGTTCCTCGCGCCCTCAGCTCGTTCTCCATCTTCTCGAACCTAGGCACCCAAATCGATACCCTCCTGGCCCCATAACATGATTGTACTCCTTCTTAGCCGCATTTTCCTTATTTTGTTTCGATATTTGAAGGAACTGCTCCGATTTCTTTTGCTTCACAAATTCTGGCCAATCATCTTTCGGTTTCTCATATTGTCCTCTGAAATCCGGTCTTGTTACGCTTGACAAAGTCACGGGCTAGATTTTGCTTGAATTTCGAATCGTCGGCCATCTTATGAAGAAGCGAACTGTTTGACTTTCCTCCTCCTCTCCTTGTTTTCCTCAATCTTGTTACCCTCCTCATCGAATTTGTTGTATTCGGAGGTAGAGCGAAATGTTCCATAAGCTTCGTCAAGCAATCTTTTTGTTCTCTTATCGACAAAAGAACCATCAATTCGTGCCTTCTTTGGCTCATTCCACTCTGGGCGGTGATCGAGGCGTTGTCTCTAACAATGGCTCCGCATTGGCTGATAAACTTGGTGGCGTTCTTGCGGGGCTCCGGTGACTGCGGTTGCAAAGTCGACAACTGGATGGTGCATGTTTCTCCTGGTTTCATCGTCTGGTTGCGCCACGCTTTGACGGCGTACTCGATTGTTTTGACGATCGGCCGAGGCTAAAATAAGAAAGAGAGTCGCGTTTAGTACACATATTTATTCAAATCGGTTAGTTTGTATCACGGAGGCTCAATGTATATATATACCTCGGCGCGGAGGTGGTTGCTACTTCCATTTGAAGATAAATGCGTTTATCGGCGTTTCTTGACATCATCTTCTTGTGGCGCCCTTCATCTTCACCGTCAAGGTTCGAGATAAGAAGAATATCATCTTCTTCTTCTCCGGTCGGCACATATTGAATATCGCCGTTTATGATGCGAACATATGTGCTTCACCGTCCGGATCATAGTTGTCCATAATCGGGTCACTCTATCGTCCGACATTATATCGATCCTGAAAACATGTAGTAAAACAAATTAATTAAGTGAAGAAGGGGCGGTGGCGGTGGCGGTGGCGAAAGCGGTGGCAAAAGGAGGCGAGAAGGGGTGGGAGAGGTGTCATGATGAAGCGCAAGGCAGGCGAGGTTTAGGGTTTAGGGTTTTAAGTTGGCGGTTTTCTTTGGCGGTTTTACATTGTTTTTTTGTTTTTGGGGTTTAGGGTTTTAAGTTGTTTACCGTTTTGTTAAACTAAAACTAGTTAAAATTAAAAGAACAAAAAAAAAAAAAATTCCTTTTCCTTTTCTTTTTCTTCTTCTTCCTTTTCCTTTTCTTTTCTTTCTTCTTCTTCCTTTTCCTTTCTTCTTCTTTCTTCTTCTTTCTTCTTCTTCCTTTTCCTTTTGTTTTTCTTTGACGGTTTTCTGTTGTTTTTTGTTTTTGGGGTTTAGGGTTTTAAGTTATTTACCGTTCTTGTTAAACTAAAACTAGTTAAAATAAAAGAACAAAAAAAAAAAAAAAAAAAAATTCCTTTTCCTTTTCCTTTTCTTCTTCTTCCTTTTCCTTTTCTTTTCTTTCTTCTTCTTCCTTTTCCTTTCTTCTTCTTTCTTCTTCTTTCTTCTTCTTCCTTTTCCTTTTGTTTTTCTTTGACGGTTTTCTGTTGTTTTTTGTTTTTGGGGTTTAGGGTTTTAAGTTATTTACCGTTCTTGTTAAACTAAAACTAGTTAAAATAAAAGAACAAAAAAAAAAAAAAAAAAAAAAATTCCTTTTCCTTTTCCTTTTCTTCTTCTTCCTTTTCCTTTTCTTTTCTTTCTTCTTCTTCCTTTTCCTTTCTTCTTCTTTCTTCTTCTTTCTTCTTCTTCCTTTTCCTTTTCTTTTCTTTCTTCTTCTTCCTTTTCCTTTCTTCTTCTTTCTTCTTCTTTCTTCTTCTTCCTTTTCCTTTTCTTTTCTTTCTTCTTCTTCCTTTTCCTTTCTTCTTCTTTCTTCTTCTTCCTTTTCCTTTTCTTTTCTTTCTTCTTCTTCCTTTTCCTTTTCTTTTCTTTCTTTCTTCTTCCTTTTCCTTTTCTTTTCTTTCTTCTTTCTTCTTGTTTTCTGTTGTTTTTGTTTTCCTTTTTTTGTTTTTGTTTTCTTTAATTCTGCTTGGCAAGGCAAGTGGGCGTGGGTGTGGGCGTGTGCGTGTGTGGCGTGTGTGTGGCAAGTGTGTGTGTGGTGTGTGGGGCGTGTCAGGGCGTGGCGTGGCAGGCAAGGCGGCGGCGGCGCCTGCAGGGGCGGCGGCGGCGCGCAGAGGGGAGACAGGCCAGCGGGCTCAGCGTCGGCGTCGGTCGGCGTCGAGGCGGCTCCAGCGTCGATCGGCGTCGAGGCAGCGCTTCGGCGTCAAGAGAAGCGAATGGAACCAAAACTGCTAAGTCAGTGTTATAGAACGAACCTTTAGTCGCGGTGGGGAGGCGGACGCGACTAAAGGTACCCTTTAATCGCGATCGGCCTCCCGGCCGCGACTAAAGTGTTTACCACCGCTTCCGTTCCGAGAAAAGACCTTTAATCGCGGTGGGGAGGCGGGCGCGACTAAAGGTACCCTTTAATCGCGACCCGCCTCCCGGCCAGCGACTAAAGGCTGTCTTTGAAGCTGGCGCGGTGCGGTGGGATGTTTAGTCCCACCTCGCTAGCCGAGAGCATCGGCAGTGGTTTATAAGCGGCTCGCTCACCGCCGAGCTCCTCTCAAATCTGAGCTTCGGGCCTATTACATTACTCTGTGCTGTGGGCCTATTGGGCCTTCTGCGGGCTGAATCTGGCCCATTAATGGGTTTCTAGTCGTATTCGGGCCGTGGTGGCCCGATGGGTGGCATATTTTTATTTTTGCCTGTTTTTGTTTTCATTTTTGCTTTATTTATTTTGTTTTGTTTCTACTTACAACAAAAACTTATTTATTTTATTTTATTTTGTTTCTAGTTACTTATTTATTTTACTTTATGATAATTATTTTTGCAATTAAAGTTTCCAATTACTTATTTATTTATGTTATTAAAATCTTAAAAATACAATTATATATCAAAAAATCAGAAAATAAAACTAATTCATTTTAAATTCTTGTTTTTCTTCTGTTTTTTCTTCCTTTTTCTTCTTTTTTTTCTTCATTTGTTTCTTCCTTTTCTTGTTTTCTTCTTTTTTTCTTCCTTTCTTCCTTTTCCTTTTTCTTCTTTTTTCTTACATTTGTTTTTTTTCTTATGTTTTTCTTACATTTGTTTTTTTCTTCTTTTTCCTTTTTTCAGAAAAATAAAACTAATCCATGGAACATCCTCATCATTTAACTTAATCGAGAAAAATAAAGGTTTGATACATCATTCAGTTCATCGACCAAATACAAAGTTTGGTACAATAAATTATTACATCAATTCTTCCCTTGTGTCCCTGCTTGCTTACGATTGTGCGTATCCATGGAGCATCCTCATCATTTAACTTAATGCTTGGGTGGTGTTCACTTTGAAGGCGAATTTCAGCAAACATATTATAATCTTGACATATCATCTTGTCCTCCACTCCCACGATGTTTCTTTTCCTGAAAGAACAATGTGGCGCTTTGAATCATCGCATGATGTCTTGATCGTTTTCTTATCTTTCCGTTTCCTCGGTTTGCTACTCATGTCCTTCACATAGAAAACCTGGCGACATCTTTCGCTAGGGCGAATGGTTCGTCAAGGTAACCAAGATTGTTGAAATCCACCATTGTCATTCCGTATTGCTGGTCCACCTTTACCCCACCTCTGTTAGCTTGAACCATTTGCACGGAACAAAGGGACCTTAAAGGAGGTCCATAGTCAAGTTCCCATATCTCCTCTATGTAACCATAATATGTGACCTTTTGCCCATTCTCGGTTCTGCATCAGCGGACACCACTGTTTTGGTTGGTGCTCTTTTTATCTTAGGCGATCGTGTAAAATGTATTCCCATTTATCTCGTACCCTTGGAAAGTCGTTATAGTCGAAGATGGTGTCTTGGCCAACATGTACAGCTGATCTACAACATCATTGTCATTCATTAAATGTTTTCTCAACCAAGCTGCGAAAGTCTCCATGTGGGCCTTCCTAATCCGAGATTCGAGGCTTCCCGGGTTGTCCGGCGTAAAATATTCTTGTGTTTCTCAAAGTGCGGAGCCACCAAGCTGGAATTGGTCGACCACGGTGTGGTGTGCTTGATCGAAGAATGGCCGTCCATACATATCGTTGATTTCCTTCCGATCGTGCCTTTTCCATTAGTCTCCCCTCGTGCGCGATCGAGGAAGACCAATCGGCTTAAGGTCGGGAACAAAGTCAACACAAAACTCAATTACCTCCTCATTTCCATAGCCCTTGGCGATGCTTCCTTCAGCCTATGCGATTCTGAACATATTTCTTTAATACTCCCATGAACCTCTCGAAGGGAACATATTGTGTAGAAATACGGGACCGAGCGGAAATCTCTTGACTAGGTGAACCAGGAGGTGCGTCATAATATTGAAGAAGGATGGCGGGAACACCAACTCGGCCCGACAAGACATTGGATCACATCGTTACTGTAACCGTGGTAGAACTTGGATTGATTACCTTACGAGAGATTGCATTGAGGAATGCACATAGCTTCACAATGGCTAATCGAACATTTTCGGCGAGAGCCCCTCAAAGCAATCGGAAGCAATTGCGTCATAATCACGTGGCGATCGTGAGACTTGAGTTTTGGAACTTTTCTCCGCCATGTTTATTATTCCCTTTATATTGGGCGAGAATCGAGGCGGGACCTTCATCTGCTCGGGCATTCAAAAAGATGACCTTCTCTTCTTTGGTCGGGCGTAGGCTGGCACGACCTTGAAACCATTCGGATGCGGTCGTGAGGTCTTTCAAGCGTTCTGGTCTGCCGTGCTTCCTTTGTATCATTTGTCTTCCCATACCGCCCAAGAAGCTTAGGAGGTTCCGCAAATATTCTTCGTAGCGTGCATCACGTCGATTGCGAGAGCGGACTTCTAGGATTTTCCAATATTCTAGCTCCCGAATATAGATTTCTTCTTCCACATGGCTGCGTGCCCGTCGGCTCCCTTGAACTGATTGTCGCGGGACCTTTCAAAGATGACTTTCAAATCCTTGACCATATCAAATACCTCGGCACCGGTCGTTCCGCGAGCTTGCGGTGATCTGCCTTGCCGTTGTAATGCTTGCCTTTCTTTCTTCTTGGATGAGTTTTGGAAGAAATCGGCGATGCCCAAGGTACCGTTCTTCTTACAATTTGGCAAATGTACACTTTCGGTCTCATATAGCGGTGCGTGCATGCATTGTATCCCTTATTTGTG
>CM038142.1:21988316-22111458 GCA_021437245.1 Aegilops speltoides
CAATATGACTCAAATGGTAGTGGCACAAGTAGGTGGCACTATATCATTACTATCTTATATCTTTTGGCATGAACATGTGTATCACTACGATCGAGATTCAATAAACCATTCATTTTAGGTGCAAGACCATTGAAGGTATTATTCAAATAAATAGAGTAACCATTATTCTCCTTAAATGAATAATCGTATTGCGATAAACATAATCCAATCATGTCTATGCTCAACACAAACACCAAATAACAATTATTTAGGTTTAACACCAATCTCGATGGTAGAGGGAGCATGCGATGCTTGATCACATCAACCTTGGAAACACTTCCAACATATATCGTCATCTCACCTTTAGCTAGTCTCCGTTTATTCCGTAGCTCTTTTATTTCGAGTTACTAACACTTAGCAACCAAACCGGTATCTTAATACACTGGTGCTACTAGGAGTACTAGTAAAGTACACATTTAATACAATGTATATCCAATATACTTTTGTTAACCTTGCCAGCCTTCTCATCTACCAAGTATCTAGGGTAGTTCTGCTTCAGTGACTATTCCCCTCATTACAGAAGCACTTAGTCTCGGGTTTTGGGTTCAACCTTGGGTTTCTTCACTAGAGCAGCAACTGATTTGCCGTTTCATGAAGTATCCCTTCTTGCCCTTGCCCTTCTCGAAACTAGTGGTTTTACTAACCATCAACAATTGATGCTCCTACTTGATTTCTACTTTCATGGTGTTAAACATCATGAATTGCTCAAGGATCATCATGTCTATCCCTGATATGTTATAGTTCATCACGAAGCTCTAATAGCTTGGTGGCAGTGACTATGGAGAACCATCACTATCTCATCTAGAAGATTAACTCCCACTCGATTCAAGTGATAGTAGTACTCAGACAATCTGAGCACATGCTCAAGAATTGAGCTTTTCTCCCTTAGTTTGCAGGCTAAGAAACTTGTCGGAGGTCTTACACCTCTTGATATGGGCACGAGCCCGAAATCCCAATTCCAGATCTTGGAACATCTCATATGCTCTGGGATGTTTCAAAAATGTCTTCGGCGCCTCAATTCTAAACAGTTTAACATTACGCACTGAACTATCACGTAGTCATCAAAACGTGTATGTCGGATGTTCGCAACATCCACAAACGACGCTCGAGGTTCAGCACACCGAGCGGTGCATTAAGGACATAAGCCTTTTGTGCAGCAATGAGGACAATCCTCAGAATATGGACCCAGTCCGCATAATTGCTACTGTCAACTTTCAACTAAATTTTCTCTAGGAACGTATCTTAAATAGTAGAACTAAAGCGTAAGCTACGACATAATTTGGAAAGATCTTTTGACTATGTTCATGATAATTAAGTTCATCTGATTATTTAATGAACTCCCACTTAGATAGACATCCCTCTAGTCATCTAAGTGATACATGATCCGAGTCAACTAGAGTAGTCATCATCGGTGAACATCTTCATGTTGATCGTATCCACTATACGACTCATGTTCGACCTTTCGGTCTCTTGTGTTCCGAGGCCATGTCTGTACATGCTAGGCTCGTCAAGTCAACCTAAGTGTTTCGCGTGTGTAAATCTGGCTTACACCCGTTGTATGTGAACGTTAGAATCTATCACACCCGATCATCACGTGGTGCTTGAAACAACGAACTTTATAGCGGTGCACAGTTAGGGGGAACACTTTCTTGAAATTATTATGAGGGATCATCTTATTTACTACCGTCGTTCTAAGCAAATAAGATGCATAAACATGATAAACATCACATGCAATCAAATAGTGACATGATATGGCCAATATCATGTTGCTCCTTTTGATCTCCATCTTCGGGGCTCCATGATCATCATCGTCACCGGCATGACACCATGATCTCCATCATCATGATCTCCATCATCGTGTCTCCATGAAGTTGTCTCGCTAACTATTACTTCTACTACTATGGCTAACGGTTTAGCAATGAAGTAAAGTAATTACATGGCGTTATTCAGTGACACGCAGGTCATACAATAAATAAAGACAACTCCTATGGCTCCTCCGGTTGTCATACTCATCGACATGCAAGTCGTGATTCCTATTACAAGAATATGATCAATCTCATACATCACATATATTTCATTCATCACATCCTTCTTGGCCATATCACATCACACGGCATATGCTGCAAAAACAAGTTAGACGTCCTCTAATTGTTGTTGCAAGTTTTTTACGTGGCTGCTATAGGTTTCTAGCAAGAACGATTCTTACCTACGCCAAAACCACAACGTGATATGCCAATTGCTATTTACCCTTCATAAGGACCCTTTTCATCAAATCCGATCCGACTAAAGTGGGAGAGACTGGCACCCGCTAGCCACCTTATGCAGCAAGTGCATGTCAGTCGGTGGAACTTGTCTCACGTAAGTGTACATGTAAGGTCGGTCCGGGACGCTTCATCCCACAATACCGTCGAAACAAGATAGGACTAGTAATGGTAAGCATATTGAACAAAATCAACGCCCACAACAACTTGTGTTCTACTCGTGCATAGAATCTATGCAATAGACCTAGCTGATGATGCCACTATTGGGGAACGTAGCGGAAATTCAAAATTTTCTACACATCACCAAGATCAATCTATGGAGATACTAGCAACGAGAGAGAGGGGAGTGCATCTTCATACCCTTGAAGATCGTGATGCGGAAGCGTTACAAGAATGCGGTCGGTGGAGTCGTTCACGAAGCGATTCAGATCGCGGCCGAATCCGATCTAAGCACCGAACAACGGTGCCTCCGCGTTCAACACACGTGCAGCCCGGTAACGTCTCCCGTGCCTTGATCTAGCAAGGAGAGAGGGAGATGTTGGGGAAGACTCCGTCCAGCAGCAGCTGGCGGCGTGGTGGTGATGGAGGCGTGGCACTCAAAGAGGCTTCGCCAAGCACTGCGAGAGCGAGGAGGGAGGGGTAGGGCTGCGCCGGGAGAGATGGAAACTCATGTTCTTGGAAGCCCCAAAAACCCCACTATATATAGGGGAAGGGGAGAGGGGGCTGGCCCCCTCCAGATCCCATCTAGAGGGAGGGTGGCGGCCGGAGGGAGACTTGCCCCCAAGCAAGGTGGGCGCCCCCCCTAGGGTTTCAACCCTAGGCGCCTTGGGCCCTTGGGGAGGGGCGCACCAGCCCACTAGAGGCTGGTTCCCTCCCATATTCAGCCCATCAAGCCCCCGGGGCAGGTGGCCCCGCCCGGTGGACCTCCGGACACCTTTCGGTGGTCCCGGTATAATACCGATAACCCCCGAAACTATCCCGGTGACTGAAACTGGACTTCCCATATATAAATCTTTACCTCTGGACCATTCCGGAACTCCTCGTGATGTCCGGGATCTCATCCGGGACTCCGAACAACATTCAGTAACCACATACAAACTTCCTTTATAACCCTAGCGTCATCGAACCTTAAGTGTGTAGACCCTACGGGTTCGGGAATCATGCAGACATGACCGAGACAGCTCTCTGGCCAATAAAAACAGCGGGATCTGGATACCCATGTTTGCTCCCACATGTTCCATGATGATCTCCTCCGATGAACCATGATGTCAAGGATTCAAGCAATCCCGTATGCAATTCCCTTTGTCAATCGGTATGTTACTTGCCCGAGATTCGATCGTTGGTATCACAATACCTTGTTCAATCTCGTTACCGGCAAGTCACTTTACTCGTTCCGTAATGCATGATCCCGTGACTAATTACTTAGTCACATTGAGCTCATTATGATGATGCAATACCGAGTGGGCCCAGAGATACCTCTCCGTCATATGGAGTGACAAATCCCAGTCTCGATTCATCCAACCCAACAGACACTTTCGGAGATACCTGTAGTGCACCTTTATAGTCACCCAGTTACGTTGTGACGTTTGGTACACCCAAAGCACTCCTACGGTATCCAGGAGTTACACAATTTCATGGTCTAAGGAAATGATACTTGACATTAGAAAAGCTTTAGCAAACGAACTACACGATCTTGTGCTATGCTTAGGATTGGGTCTTGTCCATCACATCATTCTCCTAATGATGTGATCCCATTATCAATGACATCCAATGTCCATGGTCAGGAAACCATAACCATCTATTGATCAACGAGCTAGTCAACTAGAGGCTCACTAGGGACACGTTGTGGTCTATGTATTCACACATGTATTACGGTTTCCAGTTAATACAATTATAGCATGAACAATAGACAATTACCATGAACAAGGAACCATTTTATTATTGCCTCTAGGGCATATTTCCAACAATTGGAGTATCTAGGTGACATTAGGGTTTTGGTTGATTTGTGTCTTAAGGTGTTATTCTAGTACGAAATCTATGATAGATCGAACAGAAAGAATAGCTTCGTGTTATTTTACTACGGACTCTTGAATAGATCGGTCAGAAAGGATAACTTTGAGGTGGTTTCGTACCCTACAATAATCTCTTCGTTTGTTCTTCGCTATTAGTGACTTTGGAGTGACTCTTTGTTGCATGTTGAGGGATAGTTATATGATCCAGTTATGTTATTATTGTTGAGAGAACTTGCACTAGTGAAATAATGAACCCTAGGCCTTGTTTCCTAGCATTGCAATACCGTTTGAGCTCACTTTTATCATTAGTTACCTTGTTGTTTTTATATTTTCATATTACAAAAGCCTATATCTACCATCCATATTGCACTTGTATCACAATCTCTTCGCCGAGCTAGTGCACCTATACAATTTGCCATTGTATTGGGTGTGTTGGGGACACAAGAGACTCTTTGTTATTTGGTTGCAGGGTTGTTTGAGAGAGACTATCTCCATCCTACGCCTCCCACAGATTGATAAACCTTAGGTCATCCACTTGAGGGAAATTTGCTACTGTCCTACAAACCTCTGCACTTCGAGGCCCAACAACGTCTACAAGAAGAAGGTTGCGTAGTATACATCAAGCTCTTTTCTGGCGCCGTTGCCGGGGAGGTGAGTGCTTGAAGGTATATCTTTAGATCTTGCAATCGAATCTTTTTGTTTCTTGTTTTATCACTAGTTTAGTTTATAAAAGAAAACTACACAAAAAATGGAATTGAGTTTGCCTCGTACGCTTCATCTTTTTAATATCTTTCGTGAGAATGATGGAAAGGAAAATTGTGCTCAATTGCTAGAAGAAGAATGCATTAAAATGTTTGGTACTAGATCTTTGTATGATGAGCATGATTGCAATGTCGTCAGTGTGAATTCCTTGAATATCCATGATGCTAATGATATGCCAAGCCACAAGCTTGGGGAAGCTATGTTTGATGAAGATGATATTTTTTGTCCCCCAATTTTTGATGAGCAAATTTATTATGATGAAAGCACGCCTCCTATTTATGATGATTATTGTAATGATACGTATGCCATAAAGAATAAACTTGCTTATGTGGAGAGTAGTAAAATTTCTATGCAAGTAGATCATGAAAAGAATGCTTTATGTGTTGGTTATATTGTTGAATTCATTCATTATGCTACTGAAAATTATTATGAGGGAGGAACATATGCTTGTAGGAATTGCAGTAATATCAAGTTTCCTCTCTATGTGCTTAAAATCTTGAAGTTATGCTTGTTTTGTCTTCCTATGCTAGTTGATTATTGTTCCCATAAGTTGTTTGCTCACAAAATCCCTATGCATAGGAAGTGAGTTAGGCTTAAATGTGCTAGTCATATGCTTCATGATGCTCCCGTTATGTTTCAATTCTTATATTTTATGTGAGCATCATTGTCATCATCATGCCTAGCTAAAAAGGCATTAAAGAAAAGTGCTTGTTGGGAGACAACCCAATATTGCCTTTACTGTTTTTGTGTGTCCAAATGATTATTCTACTGTAGTAATCATGTTTTATAGCTTTTGTTTCAATAAAGTGCCAATTAAGACCTTTAGGATAGCCTACGGTGATAGTTGTGTTGATACTGCTGAAAATCAGAAACTTTTTCACCCAGTAAATTAGTTTTGATAATTCATAGAAACGTGATTTTGATCTTATTATTTTTACTATGGATTGTTACACAAATTTCTCAGGTTTTCCTAATTTGGTAGGATTTTTGGAGTTCCAGAAGTCTACGTTTGATACAGATTACTAAAGACTGTTCTGTTTTTGACAGATTCTGTTTTCTATGTGTTGTTTGCTTATTTTGATGAATCTATGAGTAATATTGGAGGCTATGAACCATAGAGAATTTGGAATACAGTAAATATTACACCAATATGAATTTAGAATGAGTTCATAATAGTACCTAAGTGGTGATTTATTTTCTTATACTAACAGAGCTCATAAGATTTTCTGTTGAGTTTTGTGTTGTGAAGTTTTCAAGTTTTGGGTAAAGATTCGATGGACTATGGAATAAGGAGTGTCAAGAGCCTAAGATTGGGTATGCCCAAGGCACCCCAAGGTAATATTCAAGGACAAGCAAGAGACTAAGCTTGGGGATGCCCCGGATGGCATCCCCTCTTTCGTCTTCGTTCATCGGTAACTTTACTTGGAGTTATATTTTTATTCACCACATGATATGTGTTTTGCTTGGAGAGTCATTTTCTTTTTTTAGTATTTGCTTGCTGTTATTTATAATAATGTTTTGCATCTATATTTTCAATAAAAATGTCAAGGATAGCCTTTACCATGCTTATTTTGCAAGTATACATGTTGCTGTTTCAAAACAGAAAGTTTACCGCTGTTGCAAAAATTCCCTAGAAAATTCATAATATGATAAATTGTTGGAACTTTTTGCAAAATAATCTCTGATAAATTTATACAGTGTAGTATTTTTCTCATAATTTTTTGGAGTTATGGAAGTATGATGAATCTTGCATTCTTTACAGACTGTACTGTTTTGGCAGATTGCTGTTATGTTTGCATTGTTTGCATATGTTTGCTTGTTTAATAATTCTATTTGAGGATAGGAGTATTAAATATGCAAAGACATTTAGTATGCAATGTTGAATAATAATTTTTGTGATTTGTTATAGTAGAAAATGATAAGGTTATTGCGTTGATTCATACTAACTTATCTCACGAGTTCTTGTTGAGTTTTGTGTGGATGAAGTTTTTAAGATGTGGGGAAGCCATGACATAAAAGGAATTAAGGAGACACAGAAGCTCAAGCTTGGGGATGCCCAAGGCACCCCAAGATAATATTTCAAGAAGTCTCAAGCATCCAAGATTGGGGATGCCACGGTAGGCATCCCACCTTTCTTCTTCAACAATTATCGGTTAGTATCGGTTGAACCTAAGTTTTTGCTTCTTCACATGATGTGTGCTATCCTTGAAATGTCATTTTGTTTTGTTTCGCTTGCTGTTTGATTAAAATATCAAGATCTTAAATTCTTAAATGTTAGAGAGTCTTCACATAGTTGCATAACTATTCGACTACTCATTGATCTTCACTATATCTTTCGGAGTAGTTTGTCATTTGCTCTAGTGCTTCACTTATATCTTTTTAGAGCACGGTGGTGGTTTTATTTGAAGAAATATATGAGCTATCATGCTTCAGTTATATTATTTTGAGAGTCTTTTAGGACAGCATGGTAATTTGCTTTGGTTATAAAAACTATCATATAAAGTGCATTGAATACTATGAGAAATTTGATACTTGATAATTGTTTTGAGATAGAAAGGTGGTAATGTTAGAGTCATGCTAGTTGGGTAATTATGAAATTGAGAAATACTTGTGTTAAAGTTGGTAAGTCCCATAGCATGCACGTATGGTAAAAGTTGTGTAACAAATTTGTAGCATGGGGTGCTCTTTTGATTGCCTTCCTTATGAGTGGAGGTCGGGATCGCGCGATGGTTAACTCGTACCAACCCTTCCCCTAGGAGCATGCGTAGTAGTACCTTACATCAAGGGCTAATAAACTTTTGCAATAAGTATATGAGTTCTTTATGACTAAAGTGAGTCCATGGATTATACGCAGTCTTACCTTTCCATCACTGCTAGCCTCTACGGTACCGTGCATTGCCCTTTCTCACCTTGAGAGTTGGTGCAAACTTCGCCGGTGCATCTAAACCCCGTGATACGATATGCTCTATCACACATAAACCTCCTTATATCTTCCTCAAAACAGCCACCATACCTACCTATTATGGCATTTCCATAGCCATTCCGAGATATATTGCCATGCAACTTTCCACCGTTTCATTTATTATGACACATTTCATCATTGTCATATCGCCTTGCATGATCATGTAGTTGACATCGTATTTGTGGCAAAGCCACCATGCATAATTTTTCATACATGTCAGTCTTGATTCATTGCCCATCCCGGTACACCGCCGGAGGTACTCATATAGAGTCATATTTTGTTCTAGTATCGAGTTGTAATCCATGAGTTGTAAGTAAATAGAAGTGTGATGATCATCATTATTAGAGCATTGTCCCTTGAAAAGAAAGGCTAAAAAAAGAAAAAGGCCAAATAAAAAAAGAAAGGCCAAAAAAAGGAAGGCCCAAAAAAATGGGGGACAATGTTACTTTCCTTTTTCACACTTGTGCTTCAAAGTAGCACCATGACCTTTATGATAGAGAGTCTCATATTTTGTCACTTTCATATACTAGTGGGAATTTTTCATTATAGAACTTGGCTTGTATATTCCAATGATGGGCTTCCTCAAAATTCCCTAGGTCTTCGTGAGCAAGCAAGTTGGATGCACACCCACTTAGTTTCTTTTGTTGAGCTTTCATACATTTATAGCTCTAGTGCATCTGTTGCATGGCAATCCCTACTCCTCGCATTGACATCAATTGATGGGCATCTCCATAGCCCGTTGATTAGCCTCATCAATGTGAGACTTTCTCCTTTTTTGTCTTCTCCACGCAACCTCAATCATCATATTCTATTCCACCCATAGTGCTATATCCATGGCTTACGCTCATGTATTGCGTGAGAGTTGAAATAGCTAAAGCGCGTTAAAAAGTATGAAGCAATTGCTTGGCTGAAACCGGAGTTGTGCATGATGGGAGTATTTTGTGTGACGAAAATGAAACATAGCCTAACTATATGATTTTGTAGGGATAAGCTTTCTTTGGCTATGTTATTTGGTAAGACATGAATACTTGTTAGTATGCTTGAAGTATTATTACTCTTATGTCAATATTAAACTTTTATCTTGAATCTTTTCGATCTGAACATTCATGCCACAATAAAGAAAATTACATTGAGAAATATGTTAGGTAGCATTCCACATCAAAAATTCTGTTTTTATCATTTACCTACTTGAGGACGAGCAGGAATTAAGCTTGCGGATGCTTGATACGTCTCCAACGTATCTATAATTTTTGATTGTTCCATGCTATTATATAACCCGTTTTGGATGTTTATGGGATTTATTATACACTTTTATATCATTTTGGGACTAACCTATTAACCGGAGGCCCAGCCCGAATTGATGTTTTTTGCCTGTTTCAGTGTTTCGCAGAAAAGGAATATCAAACAGAGTCCAAATGGAATGAAACCTTCGGGAGAGTTATTTTTGGAACGGAAGCAATCCAGAGACTTGGAGTAGGCGTCGGGAAGCTTCGAGGAAGCCACGAGGTCCAGGCGCGCCCCACCCTTGTGGGCCTGGTGGCTCCTGACCGACTTCTTTCACCTATATATATATATATATATATATATATATATATATATATATATATATATATATATATATATATATATATATATATATATATATATCCATATACCAAAAACATCCGGAGCACAATAGATCAGGAGTTCAGCCACGCAAGCCTCAGTAGCCACCAAAACCTCTTGGGAGCCTGTTCTGCACCCTTCCTGAGGAATCCATCACCGGTGGCCATCTTCATCATCCCGGTGCTCTCCATGACGAGGAGGAGTAGTTCACCCTCGGGCTGAGGGTATGTACCAGTAGCTATGTGTTTGATCTCTCTCTCTCTCTCTCTCTCTCTCTCTCTCTCGTGTTCTTGAGGTGATACGATCTTGATGTATCACGAGCTTTGCTATTATAGTTGGATCTTATGATGTTTCTCCCCCTCTACTCTCTTGTGATGAATTGAGTTTTCCCCTTGAAGTTGTCTTGTCGGATTGAGTCTTTAAGGCTTTGAGAACACTTGATGTATGTCTTGTCGTGCTTATCTGTGGTGACAATGGGATATTCACATGATCTACTTGATGTATGTTTTGGTGATCAACTTGCGGGTTCAATGAACTTATGCATAGGGGTTGGCACACGTTTTCGTCTTGACTCTCCGGTAGAAACTTTGGGGCACTCTTTGAAGTACTTTGTGTTGGTTGAATAGATGAATCTGAGATTGTGTGATGCATATCGTATAATCATACCCACGGATACTTGAGGTGACATTGGAGTATCTAGGTGACATTAGGGTTTTGGTTGATTTGTGTCTTAAGGTGTTATTCTAGTACGAACTCTATGATAGATCGAATGGAAAGAATAGCTTCGTGTTAATTTACTACGGACTCTTCAATAGATCGGTCAGAAAGGATAACTTTGAGGTGGTTTCGTACCCTACAATAATCTCTTCGTTTGTTCTCCGCTATTAGTGACTTTGGAGTGACTCTTTGTTGCATGTTGCGGGATAGTTATATGATCCAGTTATGTTATTATTGTTGAGAGAACTTGCACTAGTGAAAGTATAAACCCTAGGCCTTGTTTCGTAGCATTGCAATACCGTTTGTGCTCACTTTTATCATTAGTTACCATGCTGTTTTTATATTTGCAGATTACAAAAACCTATATCTACCATCCATATTGCACTTGTATCACCATCTCTTCCCTGAACTAGTGCACCTATACAATTTGTCATTGTATTGGGTGTGTTGGGGACACAAACGACTCTTTGTTATTTGGTTGCAGGGTTGTTTTTGAGAGATCCTACGCCTCCCATGGATTGATAAACCTTAGGTCATCCACTTGAGGGAAATTTGCTACTGTCCTACAAACCTCTGCACTTGGAGGCCCAACAACGCCTACAAGAAGAAGGTTGCGTAGTAGACATCACCGTCGGGGATGCTTGATACGTCTCCACCGTATCTACAAGAAGAAGGTTGCATAGTAGACATCACCGTCGGGGCCACATTGATCATCATCACTATTACCCTTAGGGTTTTAGTCCACAACTTACGATCTTGAGGTAGATCAACTCTGTACTTTTATACACCCACAATATAAGCAAGAGCCGGACGTAGAGTTTTACCTCCCAAAGAGGGCCCGAACCTAGGTAAAAACACTATGTCCCTTGTCTCCTATTACCCATCAATCTGGTCTCACAGCTCGGGTCCCCCTACCCGAGGTCTACTGGTTTTCACACCGATGTTGGTGCTTTCACTTAGAGTTCGTTGTGTGATCACCTTCGAGTGATGTTTTCGCCATTTTGCAATCTGAGTCCCCTCGGCACCTCTGGTGAGCACTCATTGTGTGATCATCTTTTTGTTTGCTTCCTTATCCGCTTTCCAGGTGAGCACTTGCTGGGAGTGTGTACTCACCCTTGAGCAAATTAATGAGGCTAGGAACGCAGCAGGATGTGGGGGGGGGGGATTCCAACGCAAAGCCTACACCTGAGTGGATGCCGCATCAGAGGGCGTCAGCATCGGCTATGGCACAGGGTCCGGGCACAGTTGGAGTGCCTGGGAAGGAAATGAGTAGGGCATGCCACCTCAGTAGCCCTATGACTATGGTGCGGCTATGTGCCTAGGAGCGAGTTCCAGGAGTTGGTGGAGCATGTTGGAGGCATCTAGATGAACGTCCAGCAGGCTATCACCGATGTGAACCTACTCTCTCAGAACGTCGTGGCATGATGACGAGGACATGGACTAGATTATGCTAGGCAAGAGCCTAAGCTTGGGGGAAGCTCATTTTCCTAGTTACCATGCATGCATTTTTTGTTTATTTCCTTTTTTATGTTTCCATGTTTACTTTCAGTTTTGCATAATAAAAGTTAGAGAAATATTTGGTTTTGTTGCTTGGAATTCTCTTCATTGGTGTTTTTTATGAGCCCACGGGTTTGAATGTTGCTAACAAATTGGAAATGAGAAGAACAAAATGGAGAAGTGACTTGAGAAAAAGAACCAACTAGCGCGAGAAGGTATAATATTTGCATACTCACTTTCCTTGCAATTTTAATTAAATTAGTACTTTTATTTGGTTGGTTGCACCTAAGTTCCATTTGCCGCATTAGCTGAATATCATTTAGTTTTAATTCCCCTTTCTGAATCTTGCTAGTGAAACTTTGATGAGAAGCATGGGTTTGATTCTAAAAGAAAAAAAACTCAGTGAAATAAAAAGTTTTCTTTAGAAACTTATGGCCTTAGATTTTTCGAAGAGAACTAAAACTCAAGATACTCAACTCCATAGAATTGGATTTGATTGACTAGATGATATCAACTAATAGAGTTGTTTAGAAGAACGAATATCTGAGGTGATCGAGCCTATGCCAAAGCCTGTCCGCCATTTCAAATAATGGTGCTTCAGCTTCTCGTTGGTTCCATGTCTCGTCACTATATGCTGCTTTACGCGTGTAAATGTGACTCTTTCACCGACCTTGAGCTTATGCTGAGATTATCTGGCTTTCTCTTGAATGGGGTGTGTGTGTGGTAAAAACCAAACACTGATCATTGAGCTCAAAAGGAACAAACTTTTGGTCCATAGTGTATAAATTTAAGCCGCAAGCGGATACCCAATTGCATCCATCACTTCTTGGCATAGCCCCTTCACCAAAGATTGAAGTTTCGATGAACAATGATTGAAGGAAGTACTTGAATGTCATGATTAGGACGTGCTAGCTAGTGGGTGTCCATAATATACTTGATTACTATGTTTTCTTCTAACCAAAACCTTTGTTTGCATTTGTGTCTTGAAAAAGCTCCGAAAAATTCGTTCTCTTGAGAAAATATTTTTCACTTGCTCCACGCCTAGTTAACTACGAAAGGTTTAACTTGACAATTATAACTAATGATATGAAACTATACATGGCTAGATAGCGAGCTTAAGTGCAACCATTCAAATGCGAGTATCCTCTTAATAAAATTGAGGTTTTGTGAGAATCTACATGTTATATCTTCACGAGCCGGTAAAAATTCTTTCCACTCAATTGTCAATCTCCCTTTCATTCTTTTGGTTTCTTAGTGGCTCGAGGATGAGTAATATTTAAGCTTGGGGAGTTTATGGCTCGATATTTTACAACTTTCAGTAGGGAATTTTGACACAGTTTTCACCGGGTTTTTGATATTCTCGGACATTTCTAACGCTAATCATTCGAGAGAGTAGGAAACTCATTTTTTCCTTTATTATGCAGGAAAATATGTTTCTAGAATGAAACCAATCAAGATCTCCTCCGATGGAGCCAAAAGGAGCAACTTTTTTTGGGTAAGTATTCATCAACACTTCCAGAGTGCAAGACGACCTCTAGTACGAGTGTAGTGGTCGTACTAGGCGCCAACTGCCTCCCCTCATCTACAACAACAATTTTCGTAAAGGGGCAAGCAGCATCAAAGATACCTTGTCGCCGCCACACCGTCCAGAATAGAGAGAGAAGAAATCCGGATAAGTAGAAGCCCCCAAGATCCTCTTCTTCTCGTTCTTCTGCCTCATTTCCCGTTCACCATATCATCACCATAGGGAGAGGAATTCTAAGCTATAAGACCAAGATGTATAATTCTATTTGTACTCATCAGCTGAGACTTCTTTACTCGTTCATCTTATTGTGGATCTTCATGATATTATCAATATGATTTCTCTTGAATTGTTCTCTGTGATGGTTTGGTGATTCTTCTCCCATATGTGAGCCCCAAGGCGTGGGAGATGTAGGAGATTGGTGAGATTCAATTCTGCCTATTCTATATGTCGGCATTCGTGGTTATAGTCTTGTGATTGTTTAGTAAGTTGTTATTCTGTGGTGAACGTAATGCATGTTGTCCAATTCAAAGGCCCATACAACATGATCTGAAGACCTACGTAGGTAATACATATGGTACCTCAAACAAAAGGTAACACATATGGTTTAGTGAATCCATGACCTCAAGGTGACAGGTGAATATATCTACGAGGAACAAAAACAATATGAGATAACAATGATCCACAAAACTTAATGCATGGTTCCAATTGAACGACCTTAATTGTGAATACATGAGTTGAAAAAATGATTATGCGTATTCAAACAAAACTTCAAAAGCATGTGTTGGATTTTTTTGATAATTATGTATTTGAAAAATGTCTCCACAATGAAAAACAGGTGCATAAAAAAATGTTTCTGGTGTATACGGAAAATGTACAATGTGTATGAAAAAGTAGACATTAAAAGATATATTTTTAAAAGTATTTAACATGTATTTGAAAAATGTTTAACTTGTATAAAAATGTGTCAGACGTATACAAAAACTGTACTACGCGTATGTCAAAAATAGACATCAGAACATATGATATGAAAGAAAATGATAATCATGTATTCAGGAAATGTTAAACATTTATAAAAAGATGTTTCATATGTATACAAAACATGTACAAAGAGTATAAAAAATTTATACATCAGAACATATAACAAAGAAAAATTACTCACGAGGCGAGATGTATTACGAATCATTCCGGGCTGCATATATAGCTCTTGTGGCGCTTTAAGCACCGCCTAGCGAACCTGCCCTCATGCGCTCGCTAGCGTGGTCGGCCCGTGCCGTGCAGCATCGGTCCGTGTTCACCCCCAACTAACTTCGTTAGATAAAAAAAATAGTGACTCGTCCGCTCAATAAACGGTTGACCAGTGTTGACCGGCTGACAGTCGACTTTCAACAAAGATAAAAAAAGGGTTCACGGGTTTGATGAATGTTCACAATTCAAAAAAGTTCACGGAATGTTGTGAATAAATGCACGGATTTGAAAAAAAGTTCATCGACAATGAAGAAGTTCATCAATAATGAAGAAGTTCATGAATTTGAAAAAAAAAGTTCATCGATTTTGTAAAATAAATTCATGGATTTGAAAAAGAGTTCATTGATTTATGAAAAGTGTAATAATTTTTTATAAAAAAGTATATATTTTCGACAAAAAAGTCTAAATAATTGAAAAAATATTCATTGATCTTGAGAAAATATCACCATGTTAAAATAAAAGTTCAGCAAGTTGAAAAGAAGTTCACAGATTTTGTAAAAATACCGTAGTAATTGAATTTGAAAAAAGGTCACGGGTTCAAAAAAATTTACAAATTTGAAATGTTCAAGGATTTTGTAAAAAAAGGTCACAATTCTGAAAAAACAATTGAATTAAAAAATGTTTCACGCAATTTAAAAATAAAAGAAATACCATCCACCTTAAATTAGGATTTGGTGAACCAAAAAAAAGGAAAAGGGAGTAAGTAATGCGGAACAAGGAGATCGTGGCTTCGAATAACCTGGCACCTGCATTTTTTGGGAGCCCCTAGTCGGCGCTGAAAAGCGCCGGTTAGACAACCTGGCGCCTGCACGCTTTTTGATTGGGCTGGTTCGAATCTGGCCCATTACCTGCTGACAAAGGAAAAAGTGAAAAATAACCAGTGGGAGAGCTGGGGTTCAAACTCACTATCTCACATCTACAAATGAACGCGAAAACCACTAGACCAACTTCGCATTGTTGTCTACTAACAGAAAACAGTTATAGTTATTGCTTTTAATAAAACGTTAACTTAAAATATAAAACTACATGAAAACTTCATTAGTTTTGAAAAAGTTCACAAAAAATGAAAAGAAGTTCATAGATTTTAAGAAAAGTTCATAATTTTTTTTAAAAAATTCATCTAATTCGAAAAAAGTTCATCAAAATTTGAAAAAAGTTCATTCAAATTTGAAAAAGTTCATTGAATTTGAAAAAGTTCATCGAATTTTTGGAAAAAGTTCACTGAATTTGAAAAAGGTTCATTGAATTTGAAATAAAGTTCATCAAATTTGCAAAATAGTTCATCCACTTTTTTTAAAAAGCATAATTTGAAAAAAGTTCACCAATTTTGAAGAAATGTTCATGGATTTTTGGGAAAGTTCATGGATTTCGTAAAAAAAGGTTCATCGGTTTTGAAGAAAAGAGTTAATGATTTTTTTAAGAATCCACGCATTCAAAAAGGAGAAAAAGGGAAAAGCAAGGAAAAAAATGAAAAACCGAATGCAAATGTCCGGAAGGGAAACCACGATGGAAGGAAGAAATAAGAAGATGAAAATGATTATTTTCACAACGTGCTTGGATGGCCGAATGGCTAGTGCCGCTCCCTTCGAACACAGAGGTCGCGGGTTCGAAGACGACTGCTGCACAATTTTTTGCGAGTCCCCGGAAGTAATTGGGCCGGCCCAGCTTGGGGCGCTGCAGGCGCCCGTTTGCAAAGATACACAGTAACGGGCGCCTGCAGCGCCAAATAGGATTGGCCGCATTTTTTGCGGTTTAATAGAGAAAGAAAAAAGCTGAACGGATCGGCCCAGCGTGAGGCCTTGTTTGGTACTCCCTCCGTCCTAAAATAAGTGTCTCAATTTTGTACTAACTTTAATATAAAGTTGTACTAAGCTTGAGACACTTATTTTGGGATGGAGGGAGTACTAATGTTTTTTAGGGAATTGGTGGGGATTATCCCAGTCAAACCCTTAAATCTTCATATATCCCAAAATACCGTTTGGTTCTAGTCTATTTGACATGTTTAATCCCCACATTTCCCCACAAATCCCCAAACTCTAGTGCATTTTTCTCAATGCCCAATACACTACTCTTACCTAGTGGAATGGGGATAAATGGGGATTTGAAGGGATTGGGCGAAGGTTCGGGTTTCACCCAATCCATGTGGGGATTATCCCCACCAATCACCTCAAAAATCCTAGTACCAAACAAAGCCTGAGGGGCGGGGGGGGGGGGGGATGCACGGTTTACTGAAAACAAAGAAACAACGCCGATCACGCGATATGTATCGCGTTAAGCGGTACATGTCAGTACCCAGAAGTTTCGTCTCAACGACGCCATTGCGCAATTATTCGTCCGGCGCATATAGTTTCATGCATGTTTGATCAGTTTTTTCTACTTTTATTTTTTTCCCAAATAATTTTATTTCAAAGCTGAAAATTAATTAAAAAACACAAAATTTGGAAAATGCTAACTCAATCTAAAAAAGAGCTAGCATTGTTTAAAAAAATTTTGATAGCATAAACGAATGTTTGTGACATTTAAAAATGTTCACGCATTTCAAACGAATAAACGTGACATTTAAAAAAATTATAGTGTATATCAAAGTTAGTGCAATTGAAACTAAAAATTCACAACAATCAAAAAAAAGTGCAATATTTTTATAACATTTCTAAATAATTTTTATACAATTTAAATTCTGTACCACTCAAAAAATTTAAATATTTTAGAAAAATGTTATATAGAATGTAAAAAAATGTGTATTTTGTTTTGAGTTATGCTTGCGTATTTTAAAAAATGTTCCATACCATTGGAAAAATGTCATCAACATGTATTTGAAAATTGTTTAACCCATATTAAAAAAAATTCAAAGTAGGTATTTCAAAAAATAATTATCACGTATTTAAGAAACTAGGTTTCGAATCCACGCCGAAAATGGCCGGTATTTGACTGGGAAATCACCTAGGGGCAGCGGATCCGTGCTGGAGACGGTAGATATCTAACCAGGACAGCATGCGGGGGCACCATATCCACGCTAGGGTAGCCGGAGTCCGCACGGGGAGGGGGTAGGGGAGGGGGCGGAGTCCGCACCGAATACGGCCAAGATCTACGTCTCGTACTAGGTTTCAGAGAGGGGAATATGAGACATAATGAGTAGAGAGGGGGGGTAGTGGTGGCCGTTGGGGATATGAGCGGTTCATGCGTGGGACCGTGACCTTGTATTCCTCTCGGTGTCTAAAAATGTTATATAGAATGGGTGGGACCGTGACCTCGTACTGGAATAAACAAAAACGGCCTGCAGATCCTAAATTCCACGTGTAAGTAGTAAACCTAACCGGTATGTATCTCATCCGCTTGAAAAGACTTCGAAAATGCTAAAAATCTGACATCAAATTTTTAGGTATGAGGATGACAAATTTACTTTATGCAAGCATGGCAATTTTCGTGGCAAAAAATTAAACTGAGGCAGACTTATCATGCTGACCAGCTAAAATTGCTATCCTCTTTGAACATAACTTATCATAAAAAATGCTCGATTTATCATACTCCCTCCGTCTTTTTTGCCTCCGCGTATACAATTTGGTGAAAGTCAAACTACACAAAGTTTGATCAAATTTATATCAAAAAATATGAACATCTTCAATACTAAAACTATATAGTATGAAAATACATTTGATGGTGCACCTCATAATATTAATGTTGTATTGTGAATGTTGGTATTTTTTAAGTAAAGTTAATCAAACTTTGTAAAGCTTGTCTTTCACCAAACTTTATACGCAGACTAAAAAAACTCGAAGAAAGTACTTTAAAATCTGATTTTTTTTAAGGGTATACTAAAAAATCTTCTGATGTTCAATGGACATGCTGTTCCAAAGATTTTGGCAGCCACGGAGTAAACAGAATGTTTGTTGTCTCAGATAAAAAAAACAGATTGTTTGTTTTGATTTGACTGTAACCGCCCCAGCGGCCTCACCGCCGCCAATGGAAGACACCTCCTCAACCTCCTCCGTCTCTCCGATCCCATTTGCTTGACCACTCCACGAAGGACCAGCACGTAAGACATGGGAGGAGGAGGACTCCCGTGGTGGCTGGTCACCACCGTGTGCACGCCGCAGCCGTCGTCGTCAGGCTCCCTCGCCGGCACCCTCGCCTTCATCTTCCTCTCGCCCTGCCCGCAGCGCGCGCTCCTCGGCACCGTCGACCTCCTCTTCCTCCTCGCCTCGCTCCTCCTTGTCCTCGCCAAACGCCGCGGCTCCGGCCGCGCGGCGCCTGAGCACGAGGCGCTGCTGCCGGCGCCCGCCGCGCCGTCACGGCCCATCACAGGCAGTTATGCCGTCGCGCTCGGCGCGTCCGTGGTCTTCGCCGCGGCGTCCGCCGTCCTCCTCGCGATCGCGGCCTTCCTCCTGCCGCCCGCGGCGTGGCGCTACGCGGAGTCCGGCTTCCTCGCCGCCCACTGCGCCGCGCACGCCGTGGCCGCGTGGACCGTGGTCGCCGCTTCGCGGAAGCCGGCCGCCGCGCACCCTCCGAAGCACCTCCGCGTCTTCTGGATCGCAACCGCCCTCTGCGCCGCACTGTTCTCAGCCTCTGCGGGGATCCGCTGCGCCGGCGGCTCTCCGCTCTTCCCGGACGACGTCCTCGCCTTCGTCGGTCTCCTCCTCTCGCTGCCTCTTGCGTACATTGCCGTCACCACCACCTGCACGGCACGCAATGAAGGGGACGAACAGGACCAAAACCCCAGCGCGGCCGCGGCGACGCCGTACGCCACCGCGTCGTTCCTCTCGCGCGCGACCTTCAGCTGGATCAGCCCGCTGGTCTCCAAAGGACACGCCAATGGCTCCCTCGCCGCGGCCGGAGACGTGCCGCCGGTGTCGCCGGCCCACAGCGCCGAGGCGACGTACGCTCTGCTCGCGTCCAACTGGCCGGACGCGGCGCGAAAGTGGCGGAGCCCGGTGGGAGTCGCGCTCTGCCTTTCCTTCTGGCCGCAGCTCCTACTCACCGCCGCGCTCGGCCTCGTCCAGCTCGCGGCCATGTATGTCGGCCCCTCGCTCATCGACCGCTTCGTCGAGTTCATCCACCGCGGCGGCACGCCATGGGAGGGCCTCCGGCTAGTCCTCATTCTGCTCGTCGGCAAGGCAGTCCAGACGCTTGCGTCGCACCACTACAACTTCCAGGGCCAGCTCCTGTGCATGCGCATCCGCGGTGCGCTGCTCACGGCGCTGTACCGCAAGTCGCTGCGGCTGTCCGCCGGCGCGCGCAGGGTGCACGGCGCCGGCGGCATCGTGAACTACATGCAGGTGGACGCCTGGGTCGTATCCGGCGCCATGCACGGGCTGCACGACCTCTGGCTGATGCCGCTGCAGATCGCGGTGGCGCTGCTCCTCCTGTATGCGTACCTCGGCCCGGCCGTGCTCATGACGCTCGTGGTGATCGCCGCGGTCGCCGTGGTCACCGTGTTCGCCAACAAGCTCAACATGGGCTACCAGTTCAAGTTCGTCGAGGTCCGCGACAGCCGCGTCAAGGCCCTGACAGAGATGCTCAACCACATGCGCGTGATCAAGCTGCAGGCGTGGGAGCATACATTCGGCGACAAGGTTCGGGAGTTCCGGCGGGCCGAGGTCGGGTGGCTGAAGAAGATGATATTCTTCGAGTGCGGCAGCACCGTGGTGTACTCCAGCGGGCCCGTCGCCATGGCCGCGCTCGTCTTCGGGACATACCTCGCCGCCAGAGGGGAGCTGGACGCCGGCAAGGTGTTCACGGCCACCGCCTTCTTCCGCATGCTCGTAGGGCCCATGAGCAGCTTCCCGCAGACGATCGCCATGTCCGTGCAGGCGTTCGTGTCTCTCGGCAGGCTGGACAAGTTCCTGTCAGACGCCGAAATCGACAGCACGGCGGTTGAGCGTCTTGGCAGCAGCGGCTCCGGGGATGAGGTGGCCGTGAAGGTGCAAGACGGAGTGTTTGCATGGGACGTTGAGGGCGGTGAGGGCGAGGAGAAGGATGTCGGAGGGGAGGAGCCGGTGCTGAAAGGGATCGAGATGGAGGTGAGGAAGGGCGAGTTCGCGGCGGTGGTCGGCACCGTCGGCTCCGGCAAGTCGTCGCTGCTGTCGTGCATCATGGGAGAAATGCACAAGTTGTCCGGCAAGGTGAGTGTAGTACTTTTATTTGAAATGAACAATGATTCAAAGGATTTCTGAAGGAATTTTAAGGATTTTAATCCTCGGCAAAAATAAACAGAGCTTTTCTTAAGGAATTTTAAGGATTTTAATTCCTTAAGGAATTTTAAGGATTTTCTGTCTCTCAAATCAGCTTAATTACCTTTCTGCCTCAGCAACATCTGTCTTATATTGTCTTTTGTCTTTGATATAGGTTAGCATATGTGGGAGCACAGCATGTGTCAGTCAGACAGCTTGGATAAGAAATGGAACCATTCAGGAGAACATCTTATTTGGACAGCCAATGCATTTAGAAAAGTACATGGAAATCATACATGCTTGTTGCCTAGAAAAAGATCTAGAAATGATGGAGTTCGGCGACCAGACCGAAATCGGAGAGCGCGGGATCAACCTTAGTGGTGGCCAGAAGCAACGCATCCAGTTGGCTAGAGCAGTTTATCAAGATTGTGATATATATCTCCTTGATGACATATTCAGTGCGGTCGATGCTCATACTGGCTCAGCTATCTTCAAGGTAAATCTTAAATATTTTATACTAATGGACATTGCAAAACCTTCTAAACCAATGTATGTTACATATATCTTATTATTATTTATTCAGGTCTATCAAGGTTGTGCTAAGTACAGTGCTATGTTAGTATTTTAGCCAGTTATTAAGTAGTACACTAACAGTTAGTCCCTTTCTGCAGGAATGTCTTAAGGGCATACTGAAGAGCAAGACTGTCTTGCTTGTTACTCATCAAGTGGATTTCTTGCAAAATGTGGATACTATATTTGTAAGTTCCAATTTTCAACTCCGCGTATTGATTTTGGAGAAAATAGAGTATACATATATTCTTGCTTCAGAAATGAAGTGAATAACTCGGAACATATTGCAGAGCATCAGTAGCAATGTTTTCTTTTGGTTCAGTATGGAAAGAACAACTGTATTCTTCATACCTATGGTTCCTAAAAACTTTCTTTGTATGTTCTTCAAATCTATTTAAGCTTATTTTAGTTGTCTTTACCCGTGAACATATGGTATACTTCTGGTACTATGTGAAAGATAGCACCGTGATGTTACCCACAGATAACAGAGATGACACTGTATTAACTTTTTCTTAACACATACTGTATTAACTTGTGTGCGAACATGCAGGTGATGAAAAATGGTGGGATTATTCAGTCAGGGAACTACGGTCACTTACTAGATTCATGTCCAGAATTTTTAGCACTTGTGGCTGCTCACCATAGTTCCATGGAAGCATCTGGGGTGCAAGGTCACAATGTTCAGAACACTGAGAATTGCCCAGCCACCACGGTATCACAAGAGCCCCCTTCTATTAACTCCAACTCCAGTAACGAAAACAGCGATACAAATGCCGTTGCGCCGAGCACAGAAGCAGGTTCGTCGAAGCTGATCCAGGAAGAGGAGAAGGAGAGTGGACGAGTAAGCTGGCATGTGTACAAGCTATACGTCACACAAGCTTGGGGCTGGTGGGGAGTTCTGCTCATTCTAGCCTTGTCTGTGCTGTCAGAGGGCTCTACAATGGCCAGTAACTACTGGATGTCGTATGAAACATCAGGGGGCACCATATTTGATATCTCAAAGTTTCTTGGCGTCTATGTTTCGATAGTCGCTGTTTCGATTGTGTTTGAATTTATCGCCGTTCTTTTCCAAGCATTTTTGGGACTTAAGTCAGCCCAGGCCTTTTTCAGCAAGATGTTAGACAGCATTCTGCGTGCTCCGATGTCATTTTTCGACACCACTCCTTCGGGAAGGATCCTAAGCCGGGTATGTCTTATGAGGCCATAGTTTTAGTTTGTTTACGGCCATGTATACAGATGCAATCATGTGTGTATTATTTTTTCAGGCATCAGAGGACCAGACTAAAATAGACGTTTACCTTTTATTCTTTACGGGTGCCGGCATATCGATGTGCATTTCGGTGGCTAGCAGCATTGCAGTTACCTGCCAAGTAGCATGGCCATCAGTCATAGCAGTGCTTCCCCTACTGCTTCTTAACATTTGGTACCGGGTAAATCCAGACACTAGCATCTTATGTGAATAATGGCAAAGTTTTTCTTTTCTGACTTTTCTTAATGTTTCTCAGAATCGTTATATTGCAACATCCCGAGAGCTAACTCGCCTTCAAGGTGTAACAAAGGCACCGGTCATTGATCACCTCACCGAGTCCTTTTCGGGCTCTCCAATTATAAGGTGCTTCGGGAAAGAGGATGAATTTTGCCAAAAAAGCTTGGACATGATTGATTCGAATTTGCGCATGTCTTTCCATAATTATGCAGCAAGTAGGTGGTTTGGGTTTCGCCTGGAGCTAATCGGCACACTTGTGTTGTCTATAACTGCTTTTCTCATGATCAGTTTGCCTAGCAATTTCATCAAGAAAGGTATTATTAAGTCTCTATCAACTGAGTATTTATAGAATTGCATCTCATAAACTAGTTTCGTGCAACTGCTAGCAACTGGGCAAACTTTTTTAATTCTCCACCTTTCTGGGTCTGTTTATTTGTGAGTTGTGACCTTCAAATGCATTATGCCATTCCTTCATTGATATTGTACTGTTTCTAATGTAGAATTTGTCGGCATGTCTCTGTCCTACGGTCTTTCTCTCAACTCCTTGGTGTACCATGCAATTTCCATAAGCTGTATGATAGAAAATGATATGGTCTCTGTGGAGAGGGTGAATCAGTACAGTAGCCTTCCTTCTGAGGCAGCAGGGGCATTGGCAGATTGCCTGCGTCCCTCGCAAAATTGGCTCCGACGGGGAGACATTGACATAAAGGATCTAGAGGTCAGCGATTCTTCTTTTCTCTTGTTAATTCTTCCTTTCGGCAATCTTCTTTTTGTAAACTACTATTCTCTAGGTGAGTGACAGAAATGAGCCACAAAATGCTGTTGTTTTCAGGTCAGATATAGACCAAACACACCTCTAATCTTGAAAGGCATTACGATAAGCATCCGCAGCGGAGAGAAGATTGGCGTTGTGGGAAGGACCGGCAGTGGCAAGTCAACTTTGATCCAGGCGTTGTTCAGGCTTGTGGAGCCAGTGAAAGGCCAGATCATCGTCGACGGAGTCGACATTTGCACTCTGGGCCTTCATGACCTGAGGTCTCGCTTCGGTGTGATTCCTCAGGAGCCTGCGCTGTTCGAAGGAACCGTGAGAAGCAACATTGACCCAATTGGGCAGTACTCCGAGGCTGAGATATGGCAGGTAACAGGATATAGCCCTTGTGTGTAATATATGAACTTCCTCTATGATATGAGTAATTCATTGTTTCTGTTGGTCACTGCTCCTTTATTTAATATAAGAAGTTTTCCGACACTGTCATTTTTGACACTATGACAGTGTCAAAAAACGTCTTATATTATGTTACGGAGGGAGTAATATATAAGGTAGACTTCTTTACTTGTTGATGTTGCCTTGCATCAATTTCATTAAAATGGATGTGTGCATCTTTTTGATGCAGAGGCCGGAGGCTTAATTTTAACCTCGTTTTTGGAAAAGATAAAAAAAAAGCTAGAGACTGCTCTACCCTTCTGTTTCAAATTAATATATTTGTTTCTATATACAGGCCCTTGAGCGTTGCCAGCTGAAAGACAAAGTAGCTGCAAAACCTGAGAAGCTTGATGCACAAGGTATATATGCTTATCATATGGGAATCTTGATGCTATGTAGAATCATGACTAAGTGATACATTGCAAAATGGCAGTCCAGGCTTTATAATCTTTAGGCCTGATCCTATAATTAATAATCATGTGGTCTTTTTTTTTTGAACCGGGCTTTACCCCTTTCCATTGCAAAGAACAGAAATACAACCAGTTCGAACGAGAAGGTCAGGGGGAGGGAAAGAAGTAAAGCGAGTTCTAGCACTACCAGGAAACCCACCATACTCGCTCGTCATCGAAACGAGTATCATGGGGCGAAAACCTGATAGCACGACATAACATCTATCCTATTACAATCTCGAAAGCTCAGGATCAAGTATCAGAACACAGCTGCAAAGTCAAGTAAACAGATGGTAATCTTTGCCGAGAGAAAACAACATCGAGGTTGCACGGCCGTCTTTTCCTTTTCAAGCGCCCTGGATTGGTTGCTTGACAGCGCCACACATCTTCATCAGCTGCATCGTGCCAGTCCTGATCATCTCGGCTCCAGAACGAAGATCTTTGGTGTCCTCCCCTTGTTGTAGCCCTGTCCAGTAAAGTAGGAAGGAACACAGAGAAAACACAATCTCAAAAGGAGTCTTGATTTGTTTTTTTCAAAGGTAGTTCGGTTGCGCGCCAACCAAATCGCTCAACATACAGCCGCCAGACCTACTGTGTAAAACTTTTGCTTCCCAGAAAGGAATTTATTGCACCACACAAAGTATTGCCAGTAATTCGACGGACATCTATCAGTACCAAGAGCGACCCCAATCGATCGCCATACAATTCTAGCCACGGGTCAATTGAAGAATAGGTGTTGTGCCGTTTCAATCTGTTTGCAAAAGGAGCAACAGGGATTCCCCGGCCATTTTTTCTTTCTCATAACTTGCCTAGTGAGAATTGCGTCTGCCATAGGAAGATTTTGATTTTAAGAGGGATTTTGGCTTTCCAAATCCATCTGTAGTGGCAACCACTAAGAGGCTCCTCCAACATCTTATATACCGATTTAGTGGTGAACTTGCCACTCTGGTTGAGTCCCCAAAAGACACGATCACTCCTCTCGTCGAGGTGGATTCTATTAACCGCAGCACGCATATCCTCCCATTGCTTGGACAGCTCAGGGGTAAGCCTACGTCTGAACATATCAGTGTCATCAAGTCTATCTTTCCTATTCAGGGTACTCGTGGGGTAGTTGCATATCTCAAACAAACGTGGGTATTGATCCTGAAATGGGGTCAGCCCATTAATTGGATCTTTCCACAATCTTATCAGGTTCCCAGCACCAGTTTCAATTTTCCTGCCCATCATATATATGTTTTTGATTTTGAGCAAGGCCTTCCAACAGGGCGAGTCGGAGAATTTGGGAGAAACTTCAGCAACAGAGATGTTGCGAAGATACCTGGCACGGACTATATCCTGCCAGAGCCCATTTTGTGTCTCTAATTTCCACCACCATTTGACCATGAGGCTGATATTTTGTTTTCTAAGGTCTTTAATGCCCAAACCCCCTTTGTTTTTGGATCTACAAATCTTGCTCCACTTGACAAGATAGTATCTCCTCTTTTTGTTGCACCCTTACCAAAAGAACCTGCGTCTGTGTTTATCTAGCTTCTCGAGGAAAGTCTTGTTCATAAGCCACATAGACATATGGTAGAGAGAGAGCTGAGTGACAACAGAGTCAAGTAGAGTATGTCTCCCGCCCATAGAGGCAGCGTTTCCAATCCAGGCATCAAATCTCTTTAGGTATTTAGCAACAATGAACTCCCAATCTGAGGTTTTTAGATTGGCATAACTCACAGGCATCCCCAAATATTTGAGTGGGAAGCTGCCAACCTCACAGTTGAAAATCTCTGCATATTTATTCACCACATTTTCATCGCCCCCCACAGTGAGGATCTCACTTTTCTGAAAGTTAACCTTCAGACCAGACATCATTTCGAACATATACAGCAGCAACTTCAGGTTGGCAGCCTTATCCACATCATCTTCAATACAAATGATTGTATCATCCGCATATTGTAGGATCGCCACCCCATCAGGAATCAGGTCGGCAGCTAGGCCTACAATCAGTTTGTTTTTCTGGGCATTTTTAATCATTTTAGTGAGACATTCAACAGCTAGATTGAACAAAAAAGGAGAGTGCGGGTCCCCCTGCCTCACCCCCTTTTTGCTTTGAAAGTACGGCCCAACACTACCGTTAAGCTTAATGCTGACTGTCCCATTATGCAGGATCTGCTCAATCCATCTGCACCATGTATCATCAAAGCCTCGCATCTTGTGACACTCCAGGAGAAAGTCCCAATTTACCTTGTCATGTGCTTTTTCAAAGTCCAGCTTAAGGACAATTCCTACTCTCTTCTTAACGTACGTGTAATTAAGAAGCTCATGCAGGGACAGGACTCCGTCCATGATATTTCTCCCTTTTACAAAGGCATTTTGAGTAGGGCTAATGAGTTTGTTTGCATATACAGCAACTCTTCCGTCAAGGACTTTCGTGATTAACTTGTATGGGCATCTCAATAAGCATATAGGCCTATACTATTGAATCTTCTCAGCCCCAGAAATTTTAGGGAGTAGAGTGATCACTCCATAATTCAACCTTTGAACAT
The DNA here is from genome assembly GCA_021437245.1 of Aegilops speltoides. NCBI lineage: Eukaryota > Viridiplantae > Streptophyta > Magnoliopsida > Poales > Poaceae > Aegilops > Aegilops speltoides. Next base: position 22,015,346 of record CM038142.1, read on the forward strand.
CCAGCGTTCTTTGGTGGAAAGCTTTAAACAGGGCCATAATGTCGTTTTTAACTATGTCCCAGCATACCTGATAGAACTCAGCAGGGATGTTGTCAGGCCCGGGGGCCCTATTGGGAGCCATATCAAAAAGAGCCTCTTTGACCTCTTGCTCTGTAAATTCACGACATAGGTCCTTATTATCTTTTTCATCCAGTTTCTCCTCATGTGACCAGGTTTCCGGATCAAGATGGATCTGGTTACCAGGGGCTGGTCCAAACAGTTCTTTGTAAAACTCAGTGGCATGGGCAACCAAATTGTCCGTGCCTTCAATCAAAGTCTCCCCTACTTTAAGCGATTGGATTGTATTTTTTTGTTTCCTCCCATTAGCAATTTTGTGATAGTAGTCAGTATTCAGGTCTCCTTTGAGCAGCCAGCGCTCATGGGACTGTTGGAGCCAAAATATTTCCTCGTTTACCAGGAGCTCATATAGTTCAGCGTTGATATCCATCTTTCTACTATATAAGTCAGGAGGCAACATATCTTCTTCTTCCATTTCCTCAAGCATAGCTAGTTCCATACGTAGGTCCTCTTTCCTTTTCTTATCATGACCATACTTATCGGAACCCCACCCTTTAAAGTATGTTTTAAATCTTTTCAGCTTGATATCCAGGATATCAATTGGATCTGATGAGGCAACCTTCCTAGCCCAAATTCTCCTCACAGCAGGCAGAAACTGCTCATCATTGATCCAAGACAGATTGAAGCGAAATTCGCGAGGTTTTGGGGCTTCGCGCCCCTCTTCCCCGGAGGATAACAGAAGAGGGTTATGATCAGAAATCTCTCGGACTAATTTCCTCACAGAGACCAACGGGAAAATATCTTCCCAGCATTCCGACATGAGGATTCGATCTAGCTTCTCTAGCGTGGGGTGAGTTTGGTTATTGGTCCAAGTATACTTTCCCCCACTGATATGAATCTCCCTAAGAGCTAGTGTATTGATGATGGAGTTAAACAAGTCAGTGGCTTTGTTGTTCGACATTTTCTTATTCTTTTCTCCCGAATGTCTTAGGATATTAAAATCTCCCCCCACTATGTAGGGTATGGTCATGCCACTACAAAAGGAGGCTAGCTCAACTAGGAATTCATTTTTGAATTCATCATGCGCCGATCCATAGGCTACTAGCAAACCCCACTGGATTTTTTTCTGTATGTCATACAACACTAGTTGTAGTACATACTTGCCCTTAGTACAGGAGACTATATCAAAAGTATCTCTCCTCGTACCGCACAAGATGCCTCCAGATTTGCCCGTGGAAGGCACCCAATTCCACTGGAAAATGTCAAAGGGATCGATTCTTCTCAGGCTTTAGGAGCAAACTCTTTTTTCATAGTTTCTTGCAAACCCAGGAAGTCAAGGGAATGGTCACTAATCATGTCTGAGAGGCAGGTGGCCATCCCTTTCTTGCCCACCCCTCGACAGTTCCAAATGAGTCCTCTCATTTGGAACGTTTTTTGTGAAATTTTGTCCGAGTAACCCTACCAGGAGACGGGGCGGGGTTACATATCAAATCTTCCTCAGTATTATTTCTTTTCTGACTCCTAGTCACAGGCCTAGGGATCTTGACATTGGATTTGTGGTGTTTTTTCTTTTTAGGCTTAACAGAAGAGATACGCTCATAGATGTGTTCTTCCTGGTCTAGCCATTCTAAGCTCACAGGGGTTTCCCTACCCAAACCATCTGTCACAATCAAAACATCCTGCTCATTATCAGCATTATTAATTTCTTTTTTATCTACTAATTCTTTTCGGGCGCACTCAAGCTCTCTAATAATGTCAATGACAACGAAATCATCATTGGGTATTTCTACCCCTATCATATTCGCTCTGCTAATCAGCTCATTATCAGAAAGTGCATCAAAAGAATTCTTGAAAATAGGGGTATTGTTACCTTCCAGGTTTTTCTTGCTAGCCATTTTCTTGGCCCTGTCCTCCACCTTGTCCTGCATTCCAGAGATGTTACGCTTGCTGAACCTCAGTGGGGCTTCAGGTGCTAGTGGGGGAGTGAGAATGATCTCTTCGATGCTTTCAGAAGATGGGAGCTGTACCACATAGCTGCATGAAGTCTTCATCCCAGGATCCACCTCACCAGTTACCTCCACAATCTGAGAAGGGTTAGAAGCAGTCTGACAAGGCGAATCAGATATATTATGTATGTATTTTTTCACCTGAATATCTTGCGCAGCAGTCTCCATGATATCAGGATTCCTGGGGACAATCCAGTTGGAAGAATCAACCTCCCCTTCCCTCATTTTCTCCTCAATTTCTCTCTGCATTGTTTCAATAAGCAGGGAATTATCCCCATCACTTTCAGTAGAAAGAGATCCCTCTTTGTCATCGTATAGCAGGCGACAGGCCTTGCCACCACGATAGAAACCCCCAATATTGCCATGCCCAGCAGACTCAGGCTGCGGCACCCCTCTCTCATGTTCAGTGCGTTTCCTCTTAGGAGTTTGATCTGCCTTGGTTCCATCCACAGGGATAGGATCCTTCTTTTCTGCATCCACAGGGTTTTTGACCAAAACCTCCTCAACCTCATACGTAAACCTGTAGAAACGTCCTGCAAGCACTCCTTCAGCAGTGGCAGGGAGCTGAGCTATCGATCTACACCCGATTTTAGCTCTGACAGAAGAGGGGCGGTTTATAGTTGACATATCAACTTCCAGGGTAATCCCAACTAGCGCTCCCACATAAGCTACAATCTTATCACATCTCTTGTTGGGTGGAATTTTTCCAATCTTAACCCAGGCAATTTCTAACAGTCCCTCAGAATCAATGTCTTCAGACCAAGGAGAGAAATTAACACTAACCCCACACTTTTTCAGCTTAATGTGTTCAACAAAAAGAGCTCTCTCAACCTCTCTAGGGTTCGGCATCCTCATAACGAATTTTTGTGGAGCAAAGAATCTAGCAGAGCAATGCCACCCCTGACCAACATACACGCTCAGCTCGTGTTCAATATCCTTGGTCAGGGCAGAGCTATCAGTAATGGTGACAACAATATTGAAGATATTTTCCCTGCTCTGTCTATCCACACTGTAATCAGGAATGTAAAAGAAACCCTGACCCTTAGTTTGAAATGCACACATCACAGGCGTGTGATCCCAAGGAAAGAACTCATTGCAAACAAAAGACAGATGACCCCTCTTCTTGCATCTCTCACAAAACGCCTGAGGGCATCTAACAGTAAAGTGCCCAAGCAAATGGCAGATCTGATAAGCATCACAGGGGGGGAACGACAGTACCAGAGGAGGAGTACTCGCGGTTACCAGTAGCAGGATTGTTCTTGTCGACGGTGTGGTGATCTTTCTCACTTCTGGTGCCCCCACCACGAATCTCTTGACGGTGAGGGGGAGCCGCCTGTTGCCCTTCGGCCGCCACCGGCTCCTGAGTGTCCTGCAGGTCACCGCCATCCCCATCCCACCGGGATTGTCGGGTTCGGTTCGCCTGCAGGTTGCCGGCCACCTCTTCCCACTTGTCGTTGGTGGTGGAGGAACTCCCCATCTCCGTCTTGCGCTTCCAGACGTGGGAATCGAAACCACGGCCGCGGCCACGGTCGAAACGCCCGGCGCCACGCCCCTGGCGGCCCGCACCAAAACCATCCCCTCTCATCCTATCAGGCGACCTCTCTTTGGATCTAACAGCAGGATTCGTGGATGATCTATCAGGTGGCTTCTCTCTGGATCTAGCAGGAGGATTTGTGGGGTATCGAGAGGCAACTACTTGAGCAAAGGAGCGCAAATCGCCATGGATTTTGCCCTTCCACCAGGCGAAGTTTGGATGAACCCTAGATCTGATAGGAGGCGGAGCGCTCCAGAAGTGGGCGAGCCCCTCGTCAAGATCCAAAATGGGGGAAGGGGTGGCAGCCGTATGTTTTATACCCGCGGCGCCCCCGGAAACCCTAGCTCCGCCGCTCTCATGGTGGTCGGATCTGCCCTCGCCTACGTGTCGTGCATCCGTCCCATGGCGGGCCTGTCCGCGCCCCAGGACCCCGGGTCCATCTGTCATACGTGGCGCTCGGCGGTGTGCGTCCTGATCCGCACGAACGTTCCCGTGTACCGCTCGCCCACACGGCAGGCCATGCGGCGGCGCGTTCTCGCCGGGATTTCCGCCGATCGCCGGAGCTCTGTCACAAACCCTAGCAAAGTGGCACGGAAATGCGACAATATCCCCGATATCGATCCACTCACCAGGGCGAAGGTATCGTGCATCCACCGTGTGTCCCCTCGCGTCGAGCAGCACGATCCGGAGGGCATCCCAGCGCAGCCACAGCTCGCCGTCGTCGAGCGTGACGCGGCGTGCGGTCACCAGGTCCGCTGCGAAGCGGACCCTCCAGCGTGCATCGCCTGTCATCCCCTCAGCATGGAGATATATTAAAGCAAGATCAAACAAGTGCTTTTCAAGAATGTCTCAATCATGTGGTCCTGATCTTGGAATACACAAATTCAGTCCTTGCTTAAGCACAAGTTTGTTTAATAATTAAAGATATTACGACAGAGAAGTAAATGACAGTGTTTGTAGAGATTATTAGTTTATTACCGCACAAGCTTCATGGTTTTCTGCGCAATCTAGGCATTCATTTCATATTCTTTGGTGACATTAGTCAAATACTTGTTGCATGTTCGTTTGTAGTTGCGGACATGGGTGTGAACTGGAGCGTGGGGCAGCGGCAGCTCCTGTGCTTGGGCCGTGTCATACTGAAGCGCAGCCGGGTGCTATTCATGGACGAGGCCACCGCCTCCGTCGACTCCCAGACGGACGCGACTATCCAGAGGATCATCTGGGAGGAGTTCCGTGAGTGCACTGTCATCAGCATTGCTCATCGTGTCCCGACGGTCATGGACAGCGACAGAGTTCTGGTGCTGGATGCAGGTAGGCTGCGCCGCTCTTCTTTTACACGAATCATACTCTGTGTTTCTCATGTCTTTCAGACAAGAAGGGAACTGCTCGTCTGTTTGAATTCAGTATGTACTTTATTATCATTGTTTCAGGTTTAGTCAAAGAATTTGATACTCCATCCAAGCTGATGGGAAGGCCATCAGTTTTCGGGGCGATGGTTCAGGAGTACTCAAGCCGCTCGTCGCAGGCAACCTAGATCAAGTTTCAAGATGAAAAAGTTTAGAGAAACAAGTAGTCGTAGGAAAAGATGGATTCTAGAGTCAAATCTGTAGCCATAGGACAATGAGCATTTCTGAGTTCAGCATGCCTAAAAGATGTAGAGGACATCTCTGAACTTCTCCAGTCTCTACAGTTTGTGCATCGCTGGCAGCCATGTTCGGCGCTCCAAAATCAAGATCCGGGGCTCGAGGCGTGTTGCTTTTCCGGCTGCGTGAGGTCTCGGGGTAGCCAACAGGACCGGTGGCTGTAAGTTTTTAGGGAGGCTTGGCTGCCGTTCGGCATGAGGCTTCAATCTTGTTGTGTTTTTTCACTTTTTGAGAAAAGAGGGCCCTCCCCTCTCTTATTTCATTTAACAGAAAACCAGGGTCTTTGATTACAAGCTAGAGTACCAGATTACCTACTAATGGAAAGCAACTAAGGATTCCAGGTGGTTCAACCAGCACAAAATAAGGAACCTCATACAGCTAGCCAGAGCATAACAAACGTATACATGTTCTTGAAATGAGGCTGGAGTAATCTTCATCCTTAGCAGCTAGCTGCAAACTGAAGCCGTGAAGATCTCATTTGCTATTTGCTCGATTAGTTTTGTTCCCCCACATCAGCTCCCCTTGATTTCCCTGTTTTTGCTGCCGAATCGTCTGGGAATTAAACCGAAAACATAATTGGTGAATCAAGGTAGAAGGACAATTAACTCTCGTGTACAAATATCATTTCGATTTCTCCAGATAGTCCAAAAAAATAGCAGCCATACCATAGAGACTAGATGCTTATAAACTTCCGGAAAAAAATTAGCCATGCTCCAAAACAATTATTAAGATCAGTAGGAATATTATTCGGACTAAAAGCACACTGTATCAAACTCTAGATAAGTCTTTATACAGGGCAAGAGAAAAAAAATGGTGGTCCACAGTTTCATCTTGTCCACATAAAGGACGAGCCTTGCTACTTGTCCATCCCCTTTTCAACAGGTTATCTTTGTAAACACACTATTTTTCTACAATAACTATAAGAACACTTTAATCTTGGGAGGTATTTAACTTCCCACATAAACGTGTGTGGAAAGTTACTATCATTGACCCAATTTTTGATAGAGATTTGACAAAAAACTTACCATCAGCAGTAAGCATCCCATCTAACATTATCTCTATGATTAGATAACGCTATTTCATCACATTCTTCCTTCAATTCATTCCACATCTCCAAAGAATCCTCCCGTAGTGTTCTTCTAAAATTGATTATATCACACCCTTTTTCAAACTTAGTGGCAACAAAAATGTTCCTATCAAAACAAATATTATATGAACTAGCATGAGACTTACATAAAGGTCTATAACCTAGCCACCAATCCTCCCAAAACCCGGTATTTTTACCATCTCTTATAATCTTCTTACATTCTGATGGAATCTTCAGATTTATGGTTAATGTCTAACAGACATTTACCATTAACATCTTTACTATTAAAAGGAAGTTTGCACTCATGATGGTAGCTTCGGTGTTTGTACGTTCGTCCCTCGTCCCTCCTCCCAAAACCACGGTTTGCATTAGCTCAATCAACCCAAATCAAATCTTACCAAAACTTCAACTAAATCAAAACATTTCTAGCTTATCCTATCCATACCCAAATCCAATCAAATCTTAACAAACCTCAACAAAATCAAAACATTCCTTTCCTTTCCTATCAATACTCAAGTCAAATCAAGTCTTACCAAGATCTAGAATATGGTGGATGCAAGGTATATGTAGGTTGGTATTGAACCATTAGAATATGTATGCCCTCGATGCTACGCACAGTCAATAAACCACTATGTATTAAAGATTACTGCCTGCCAGAGACCCTGCTCGGTCTCAAATTTCCAAAACCATTTAGCCAACATAGCTTTAATCATATGTTACAAATTTTAAATGCATACTTGTTTTTTTTTTGGCTTGGCAAACAGTGCCCCAATTAACCAAGTGATTTTTTTCATCCTCTTGCCAGACCATCATAGGGTTATGCGATGGGAACTTAAGACTTGATTTTATCATCAATTGAAGATCACATGCATAATCTTTTGCTAGTTCATGTGCAATCCCGCTGGCGATAATTTAGTCATATATGAATTAGTAAACGATCATGACTCTGGCATCTTTTGACGTCTGTACAAAATCCAAGTCATGGTCTGCTCTATTTTGGCCGACATTTGGCAGGTCAAATACTTAATGATGAAAAAAAACTTGGTGTAAACTTTGCTGGGTGTTTTTATGGAATACTCAACAAAGCGGACACATGGCGGCTCCTAATAAGCTATGGCATGATTTTGCCGAGTGCCTGGCACACGATACTTACTTGGAAAAAGCAGCCACGTGTCACTACCTGATGATTTCTGGCAACTCCCACATCCCAAGGTTTGCCGAGTGTCAGGGTGGATGGCACTCAGCAAGGTGACCTTGTGGTGCCCTCTGGAAGCCCCTCCAGTGACTGGCCCTTTAGCCGATTGCCTGGTTGGCTGCACTCGACATATCCCTCTTTGCCAATTGTCTTGTAGTTGGCACTCAGCAAAGTATGGACACTTGGCACTAGTGATCTCGTCTTCGTGTTGTTCATACACCTATTTGCCGAGTACCCGATTGCTGACACTCGGTAAAAGACACTTGAAAAAGATGGCTTTGCCGGTCCTAGCACTACCATGTGTTGTTTGCCCGAGTGTAACACTCGGCAAATATTGGATGAGTATTTACCACCTTTTGCCTTCAATTCCGGCAGTGTTCACTATCATCCACATATACCCCCTCTATTTTTATTTACTTTGCATATTAGCTTTGTCCGAAGTGAGACTTTATAGAGTTGGACCAAATTTATAGAAAACAATAGGAACATTTATAATAACAAATATAGTGGTTGTGAAAATATATTCAATGTTGAGACAAATAGCGTCGATTTGGTATTGTATTCTTCTATAAAATTGGTCAACATTTACAAAGTTTGACTCCAAACAGGGTAATATGTGGACTAAATAAAAATGGAGTATCAAACTCTAAACAATTTGTCAATAACCATTGGAATGCATTCAATCAGTTTGTCATAATGCTTGGGCAAGTAGAGAAACTTACAAAAGGATCTCTAGTTTTCCATAGCTGACTATTTTCGTGTATGCACTGCACATTGCAGCCTGCCAAAGGTAGTGCTTGTAGAGGGAAGTACACAAAACCTAAAAAATTTAAGTAATTAACCTGGAGCTCTGAGTTTATGTTGGTCTGTGTATGGAAATGGCACCTCGCTTATATCCTATCGCGTGGAAGAAGTTTGTCATGAGGATTTTTGTTTACACTTATGCCATAAACTACTTTAGGTGGCCTAATCTATCGTACAATGGTGAATGATGTAGCGCCTTTAGATAGTGGTACTACCTGTTTCGCATGAAGGAAGTTGTACCACTTTCATTTCTCTGCCATCACAGATATTCGTGAGTAGACATTTTCTACCATGCTCATTCACCTCTTTGTTCATGTAAACCATTGGCGTATAATTGTACAGTTGAATATTCATTGATTTAGTATACATTATTTCATTCCATGGTGACAATTGTTGTTTAAATAGTGAAGTGTGAGCTTTTGAGAGCATCTAATACATGAATCACACATGTGTGATATTCTTTTCCATAGAAGATCCAATTTTTTTTTTTTGGACTTGATATCTTGTGGTAGACTTTTAGTGTACTTGCTATCTTGCGGAATAGACTTATGATTTCTTCATGTTGTGCGCTACACATACATTCAGAATTCAAATATATTCATAAATGTGCATGTGGTAGAAGGATATATCATGATGAATAGCTATTACGAGGTTTCTTATATTGCTAGAATAACATTTTTGCTATATAAATAACTTGAGAATTTTTTTACTTCCGTAGTTTGATGATAAATTTGTTTAAATAATATTCATAGTTTATAATTTTTTTTCGTACAATTTCACATGTGGAGATACTGGTAGCTCTCGGTGCCTCTCCAAGTTATCTACTGCTTCCTGGATTGGGCTTCAACTGGATGCTTGAACCCTTGCTAATAACAAGGACGCGATATCTACATCCTAAAGACGATGTGATGAATGGGTTGGATGGCTCTTGAGTCACCACGACCTATCTTCGTCGGCGACCGATTTTCTGGAATGCTTGCTCCCGACACCCACTTCGGGTCTTTAACTGAAATGCTCAACTATGGCCACCAAACTACCACACCTACCCCGATACTAGCACCAACTCAGAAAATTAATAATGATGTCAATGATTCACATTGTCGACAATCTGAGTCTGTAAGGTTCGGGTTGTTAGAATTCTATTTTGTTGTGTGTCGTCGATCGGTAACTTGTTTGCTAATGTACCGACCTAAAATAACATATTTATGTCAAATATTTCTATTTATTTATAAATTATTTTGTCGATATATGGTCAACAATACATTTTTTTGTCTAGAGTGACTATGGCTTAGTTAATTAGATATAGTTTATTAGAAAAAATGATTAGATATAGTTTTTCTAAGTTAACACTTGATTCGCAAACACACTTGTTTTAAATATTTTGTTTCATTAAGGTGACATTGAATTCTTTGACTTTGAAAATATTACCTCAAAATAATCTTTAGTTTAACCGATTGTTTATGGATCAAAGAAAACAAAAGAAAAAATTGCATGGCTCTGCGTATTAACTTCATGTGTTTGAATGAATAGTAGTATATGTAGGTGTTTTCATTTGTTCTGTTATTGCTAAATATCTTGGCATGGATGTACAATCTAACAAATATCTTGATAGGAATTCTCAAAGTGCATAGTTTTCTATCTTATGTGCAGTGAATAGAAGAATTCAGATTTTGTAGTATTTCTACTAGGGGTTTGTCCTCGAACTGTTGACTTTACTTGCTTACTAGTTTTTTCATCATCATGTATTTTTTTTCACATTCCTAGGTCCAACAATATGATAACATAATTTATAGGTGCGTACATTGTACTTTGTGTGAAACATGATGCATAGTGAACCAAAGTGCTTCTTCTCTCATCAAGAGATACAAGAAGACACTCATATGTTCCTAAAGTGTGTCAGCAATGCATAATGTTCTTATGATATTTCCATCCATGTCATCTATCTATTATATACTAAAAGCATAATACAAGAAAAACATAGAGAAATAGTTTATAAATTGTTGTGTGGTTGGCTTCTAGGATGAGCGCATAGTATGGCGGTCCCGTTTGTAACATGTATCTGACGGCTGTTGATCTTGGTCTTGTCTTGAATGGTTAGTTATTTGGCCTAGTCTTAGGCTTGTAGCTATTATCCGTTCTATCAATGCATCAAGAGTTTGAGAAACAAGCTTTGCATTTTCTAGAGAAAGATAAATGGAAAATATCCAACATAACGACAACCTGATTCTTCCATGATTCTTTTAGTAACAGCTTAGCAGATCATCAAGTAGTCCACCTCAGTTCAGATGGCTATGGAAAAGAACCTATCAACTCAAACACAAAGTGTTCTTTTGGCTCCTACTCAGTGATATAGTGACGCCGAAAAAAATTGAGTGGGAAGAGCAAACATCTGAATTGCTATATCTATGTTTCTGCCAAAAGAACATGCTGAAAAAACATCAATTCACTTGGGACTGTTTTTGCTCAACAATATTGGGACCTTCTATGTCTTCAAGCAATAGCGGTATCTCTCAGCCTGATTAAATCATCATCTTTAGGGATACTCCCAGTGTACCTTGCTTAATAGGAATCATTGCAGTGGTAGCTTGGACCATATGGAAAACCACAAGGTTGAAAGAAAAGTTTGTAATTTTATCTTTTCATTCCTCGGCTCTTATGAAAATTTATAAATGGTCCCTCAACTCCAAAACCAGAAAAACATAGTCCCACAACTTTAAAACTAAAGAAGTTTGGTCCCTCATGCCCTTCGGGTGGTTTTTGTACGACATGAACTGTAAATTCGGAAAAATAGCAAAGAAGATGAATTTTTTTGGCATCGAAGATGCTCGGGTGTGCAACGTGCGTGCAAATTTTTGTGGTGTTTGGACATTCGAGGAGCTTGTGGTAGAAAATATTGAGGAGCCCTAGGGTGAATAGTAAATTCAAAAAATGTAGTAAAACGATTCAAAAAAAGATGTGAATTTCTTTTGGCATTCAAGATTCTTGGATGCGCAAGGTGTGTGTGAAGGAAATATGCCCTAGAGGCAATAATAAAGTTATTATTTATTTCCTCATATCATGATAAATGTTTATTATTCATGCTAGAATTGTATTAACCGGAAACATAATACATGTGTGAATATATAGACAAACAGAGTGTCACTAGTATGCCTCTACTTGACTAGCTTGTTAATCAAAGATGGTTACGTTTCCTAACCATGAACAAGGAGTTGTTATTTGATTAACAAGGTCACATCATTAGTTGAATGATCTGATTGACATGACCCATTCCGTTAGCTTAGCACACGATCGTTTAGTATGTTGCTATTGCTTCCTTCATGACTTATACATGTTCCTATGACTATGAGATTATGCAACTCCGTTTACGGAGGAACACTTTGTGTGCTACCAAACGTCACAACGTGGCTCGGGTGATTATAAAGGTGCTCTACAGGTGTCTCCGAAGGTACTTGTTGGGTTGGCGATTTCGAGATTAGGATTTGTCACTCCGAATGTCGGAGAGGTATCTCTGGCCCTCTCGGTAATACACATCACTTAAGCCTTGCAAGCATTTCAACTAAAGAGTTAGTTGCGAGATGATGTATTACAGAACGAGTAAAGAGACTTGCCGGTAACGAGATTGAACTAGGTATTGGATACCGACGATCGAATCTCGGGCAAGTAACATACCGATGACAAAGGGAACAACGTATGTTGTTATGCGGTCTGACCGATAAAGATTTTCGTAGAATATGTAGGAACCAATATGGGCATCCAGGTCCCGCTATTGGTTATTGAACGGAGACGTGTCTCGGTCATGTCTACATTGTTCTCGAACCGTAGGGTCCGCACGCTTAAGGTTTCGATGACAGTTATATTATGAGTTTATGAGTTTTGATGTACCGAAGGAGTTCGGAGTCCCGGATGAGATCGGGGACATGACGAGGAGTCTCGAAATGGTCGAGATGTAAAGATCGATATATTGGGCGACTATATTCGAGTTCGGAAAGGTTCCGAGTCATTCGGTATTTTTCGAGTACCGGAGAGTTACGGAATTCGCCGGGAGAAGTATTGGGCCTTATTGGGCCCTGCGGGAAAGAGAGAGGGGCTGCCTAGGGCAGGCCGCGCCCCCCCCCTTGCCCTAGTCCGAATTGGGCTAGGGGGAGGGGCCGCACCCCCTCCTTCCTTCCCTTCTCTCTTCCCCTTCCTAGTCTCCTACTCCTAATACATGGAAGGATCCCTAGTTGGACTAGGAAAGGGGGAATCCTACTCCCGGTGGGAGTAGGACTCCCCTATGGCGCGCCTCCTCCCTAGGCCGGCCTCCTCCTCCCTCCCTCCTTTATATACGGGGGCAGGGGGCACCCTAGACACACAAGTTGATCCTTGAGATCGTTCCTTAGCCGTGTGCGGTGCCCCCCTCCACCATAATCCACCTCGGTCATATCGTAGCGGTGCTTAGGCGAAGCCCTGCGTCGGTAGAACATCAAGATCGTCACCACGCCGTTGTGCTGACGGAACTCTCTCTCCCCGAAGCTCTGCTGGATCGGAGCCCGAGGAGCGTCACCGAGCTGTACGTGTGTCAAGAACTCGGAGGTGCAGGAGTAACGGCGCTGGGATCGGTTGGATCGTGAGGAGAACGTACGACTACTTCCTCTACGTTGTGATCGCTTCCGCTTCGGTCTACGAGGGTACGTAGACAACACTCTCCCCTCTCGTTGCTATGCATCACCATGATCTTTCGTGTGCGTAGGAATTTTTTGAAATTACTACGTTCCCCAACAGTGGCATCCGAGCCTAGGTTTTTATGGTTTGATGTTTTGCACGAGTAGAACACAAGTGAGTTGTGGACGATACAAGTCATACTGCCTACCAGCATGTCATACTTTGGTTCAGCGGTATTGTTGGATGAAGCGGCCCGGACAGACATTACGCGTACGCTTACGCGAGACTGGTTCTACCGCCGTGCTTTGCACAAAGGTGGCTAGCGGGTGTCAGTTTCTCCAACTTTAGTTGAACCGAGTGTGGCTACGCCCGGTCCTTGAGAAGGTTAAAACGGAGTCTATTTGACGAAGTATCGTTGTGGTTTTGATGCGTAGGTGAGATTGGTTCTTGCTTCAGCCCGTAGCAGCCACGTAAAATTTGCAACAACAAAGTAGAGGACGTCTAACTTGTTTTTGCAGGGCATGTTGTGATGTGATATGGCCAAGACGTGATGCTATATTTTATTGTATGAGATGATCATGTTTTGTAACCTAAGTTATCGGCAACTGGCAGGAGCCATATGGTTGTCGCTTTATTGTATGAAATGCAAACGCCCTGTAATTGCTTTACTTTATCACTAAGCGGTAGCGATAGTCGTAGAAGCAATAGATGGCGTAACGACAACGATGCTACGATGGAGATCAAGGTGTCGCGCCGGTGACGATGGTGATCATGATGGTGCTTCGGAGATGGAGATCACAAGCACAAGAAGATGATGGCCATATCATATCACTTATATTGATTGCATGTGATGTTTATCCTTTATGCATCTTATCTTTCTTTGATTGACGGTAGCATTTTAAGATGATCTCTCACTAAATTATCAAGAAGTGTTCTCCCTGAGTATGCACCGTTGCCAAAGTTCGTCGTGCCCAGACACCACGTGATGATCGGGTCTAATAAGCTCTACGTCCATCTACAACGGGTGCAAGCCAGTTTTGCACACGCGGAATACTCAGGTTAAACTTGACGAGCCTAGCATATGCAGATATGGCCTCGGAACACGGAGACCGAAAGGTCGAGCGTGAATCATATAGTAGATATGATCAACATGAGATGTTCACCATTGAAAACTACTCCATCTCACGTGATGATCGGGTATGGTTTAGTTGATTTGGATCACGTGATCACTTGGATGACTAGAGAGATGTTTGTCTAAGTGGGAGTTCTTAAGTAATATGATTAATTGAACTTAAATTTATCATGAACTTAGTCCTGGTAGTATTTTGCAAACCATGTTGTAGATCAATAGCTCGCGTTGTTGCTTTCATATGTTTATTTTTGATATGTTCCTAGAGAAAACTGCGTTGAAAAATGTTAGTAGCAATGATGCGGATAGGATCCGTGATCTGAGGTTTATCCTCATTGCTGCGCAGAAGAATTATGTCCTTGATGCACCGCTAGGTGACAGACCTATTGCAGGAGCAGATGCAGACGTTATGAACGTTTGGCTAGCTCAATATGATGACTACTTGATAGTTTTGTGCACCATGCTTTTTGGCTTAGAATCGGGACTTCAAAGACGTTTTGAACGTCATGGACCATATAAGATGTTCCAGGAGTTGAAGTTAATATTTCAAGCAAATACCCGAGTTGAGAGATATGAAGTCTCCAACAAGTTCTATAGCTAAAAGATGGAGGAGAATCGCTCAACTAGTGAGCAAATGCTCAGATTGTCTGGGTACTACAATCGCTTGAATCAAGTGGGAGTTAATCTTCCAGATAAGATAGTGATTGACAGAATTCTCTAGTCACCATCACCAAGTTAGTACAACTTCGTGATGAACTATAGTATGCAAGGGATGATGAAAATGATTCCCGAGTTTTTCATGATGATGAAATCGATGAAGGTAGAAATCAAGAAAGAGCATCAAGTGTTGATGATTGACAAGACCACTAGTTTCAAGAAGGGCAAAGGGAAAGAAAGGGAACTTCAAGTGGAAAGACAAGCAAGTTGTCACTCCCGCGAAGAAGCTCCAAGCTGGTCCTAAGCCTGAGACTAAGTGCTTCTACTGCAAAGAGACTGGTCACTGAAAGCGGAACTACCCCAATTGATTGGCGGATAAGAAGGATGGCAATGAACATAAGTATATTTGATATACATGTTATTGATGTGTACTTTACTAGTGTTTATAGCAACCCCCCGGTATTTGGTACTGGTTCAGTTGCTAAGAGTAGTAACTCAAACGGAGTTGCGAATAAATGAAACTAGTTAAGGGTGAAGTGACGATGTGTGTTGAAAGTAGTTTCAAGATTGATATGATCATCATCGCACACTCCCTATACTTTCGGGATTAGTGTTGAACCTAAATAAATGTTATTTGGTGTTTGCGTTGAGCATGAATATGATTTGATCGTGTTTTTTGCAATACGGTTATTCATTTAAGTAAGAGAATAAATTGTTATTCTGTTTACATGAATAAAACCTTATATGGTTACACACCCAATGAAAATGGTTCATTGGATCTCGATCGTAGTGATACACATATTCATAATATTGAAACCAAAAGATGCAAAGTTATTAATGATAGTGCAACATATTTGTGGCACTGCCGTTTAGGTCATATTGGTGTAAAGCACATGAAGAAACTCCATGCTGATGGGATTTTGGAATCACTTGATTATGAATCACTTGATGCTTGCGAACCATGCCTCATGGGCAAGATGACTAAGACTCCGTTCTCCGGAACAGTGGAGCAAGCAACTGACTTATTGGAAATAATACATACTGATGTATGCGATCCAATGAGTGTTAAGGCTCGCGGCGGGTATCGTTATTTTCTAATCTTCACAGATGATTTGAGCAGATATGGGTATATCTACTTGATGAAACATAAGTCTGAAATAGTTGAAAGGTTCAAAGAATTTCAGAGTGAAGTGGAAAAATCATCGTGACAAGAAAATAAGGTTTCTACGATCTGATCGCGGAGACAAATATTTGAGTTACGAGTTTGGTCTTCAATTAAAACAATGTGGAATAGTTTCACAAATTCATGCCACCTGGAACACCACTTCATAATGGTGTGTTCGAACGTCATAACCGTACTTTATTGGATATAGTGCAATCTATGATGTTTCTTACTGATTTACCAATATCATTTTGGGATCATGCATTAGAGACAGCTGCATTCACGTTAAATTGGGCACCATCTAAATCCGTTGAGACGACATTATATGAACTGTGGTTTAGCAAGAAACCCAAGTTGTCGTTTCTTAAAGTTTGGAGTTGCGATGCTTATGTGAAAAAGTTTCATCCTGATAAGCTCGAACCCAAATCGGAGAAGTGCGTCTTCATAGAATACCCAAAGGAAATTGTTGGGTACACCTTCTATCACAGATCCGAAGGCAAGATATTCGTTGCTTAAGATGGATCCTTTCTAGAGAAGGAGTTTCTCTCGAAAGAAGTGAGTGGGAGGAAAGTAGAACTTGATGAGGTAATCGTACTGTTCCTTATTGGAAAGTAGTTCATCACGAAATCTGTTCTTGTGACTACTATACCAATTAGTGAGGAAGCTAATGATGATGATCATGTAACTTCAGATCAAGTTACTACCGAACCTCGTAGGTAAAACAGAGTGAGATCCGCACTAGAGTGGTACGGTAATCCTGTTCTGGAGGTCGTGTTACTTGACCATGACAAACCTACGAACTATGAGGAAGCAATGATGAGCCCAGATTCCGCAAAATGGCTTGAGGCCATGAAATCTGAGATATGATCCATGTATGAGAACAAAGTATGGACTTTGATGGATTTGCCCGATGATCGGCAAACCATAGAAAATAAATGGATCTTCAAGAGGAAGACGGACGTTGATAGTAGTGTTACTATCTACAAAGCTCGACTTGTTGCAAAAGGTTTTCGACAAGTTCAAGGGGTTGACTACGATGAGACCTTCTCACCCGTAGCGATGCTTAAGTCTGTCCGAATCATGTTAGCAATTGCCGCATTTTATGAAATCTGGCAAATGGATAAACAAAATTGCATTCCTTAATGGAGTTATTAAAGAAGAGTTGTATGTGATGCAACCAAGAGGTTTTGTCGATCCTAAAGGTGTTAACAAAATGTGCATCTATGGACTGGTGCAAGCATCTCGGAGTTGGAATATACGCTTTGATAAGTTGATCAAAGCATATAGTTTATACAGACTTGCAGTGAAGCCTGTATTTACTAGATAGTGAGTGGGAGCACTACAACATTTCTGATAAGTATATGTGAATGACATATTGTAGATCGGAAATAATGTAGAATTATTCTGCAAAGCATAAAGGAGTGTTTGAAAGGAGTTTTTCAAAGAAAGACCTCGGTGAAGTTGCTTACATATTGAGCATTAAGATCTATAGAGATAGATCAAGACGCTCAATAATGTTTTTTTTCAATAAGTACATACCTTGACAAGATTTTGAAGTAGTTCAAAATGGAACAGTCAAAGAAAGAGTTCTTGCCTGTGTTACAAGGTGTAAAATTGAGTAAGACTCAAAACCCGACCACGGCAGAAAATAGAAAGAGAATGAAAAGTCATTCCCTATGCCTCAGTCATAGGTTCTATAAAAGTATGCCATGCTATGGACCAGACCTATTGTATACTCTGCCCTGGTTTGGCAAGGGAGTACAATAGTGATCTAGGAGTAGATCACTGGACATTGGTCAAAATTATCCTTAGTGGAATAAGGATATGTTTCTCGATTATGGAGGTGACAAAAGGTTCGTCGTAAAGGGTTACGTCGATAAAAGTTTTGGCACTGATCCAGATGATTCTAAGTCTTAATCTGGATACATATTGAAAGTGGGAGCAATTAGCTAGAGTAGCTCCGCGCAGAGCATTGTAGACGTAGAATATTTGCAAAATACATACGGCTCTAAATGTGAAAGACCCATTGACTAAGATTCTCTCACAAGCAAAACATGATCACACCTTAGTACTCTTTGGGTGTTAATCACATAGCGATGTGAACTAGATTACTGAATCTAGTAAACCCTTTGGGAGTTGGTCACATGGCGATGTGAACTATGGGTGTTAATCACATGATGATGTGAACTATCGATGTTAATCACAGGGTGATGTGATCTAGATTATTGACTCTAGTGCAAGTGGGAGACTGAAGGAAATATGCCCTAGAGGCAATAATAAAGTTATTATTTATTTCCTCATATCATGATAAATGTTTATTATTCATGCTAGAATTGTATTAACCGGAAACATAATACATGTGTGAATATATAGACAAACAGAGTGTCACTAGTATGCCTCTACTTGACTAGCTTGTTAATCAAAGATGGTTATGTTTCCTAACCATGAACAAGGAGTTGTTATTTGATTAACAAGGTCACATCATTAGTTGAATGATCTGATTGACATGACCCATTCCGTTAGCTTAGCACACGATCGTTTAGTATGTTGCTATTGCTTCCTTCATGACTTATACATGTTCCTATGACTATGAGATTATGCAACTCCCGTTTACCTGAGGAACACTTTGTGTGCTACCAAATGTCACAACGTAACTGGGTGATTATAAAGGTGCTCTACAGGTGTCTCCGAAGGTACTTGTTGGGTTGGCGTATTTCGAGATTAGGATTTGTCACTCCGAATGTCGGAGAGGTATCTCTGGGCCCTCTCGGTAATACACATCACTTAAGCCTTGCAAGCATTTCAACTAAAGAGTTAGTTGCGAGATGATGTATTACAGAACGATAAAGAGACTTGCCGGTAACGAGATTGAACTAGGTATTGGATACCGACGATCGAATCTCGGGCAAGTAACATACCGATGACAAAGGGAACAACGTATGTTGTTATGCGGTCTGACCGATAAAGATCTTCGTAGAATATGTAGGAACCAATATGGGCATCCAGGTCCCGCTATTGGTTATTGACCGGAGACGTGTCTCGGTCATGTCTACATTGTTCTCGAACCGTAGGGTCCGCACGCTTAAGGTTTCGATGACGCTTATATTATGAGTTTATGAGTTTTGATGTACCGAAGGAGTTCGGAGTCCCGTATGAGATCGAGGACATGACGAGGAGTCTCGAAATGGTCGAGACGTAAATATCGATATATTGGATGACTATATTCGAGTTCGGAAAGGTTCCGAGTCATTCGGTATTTTTCGAGTACCGAGAGTTACGGAATTCGCCGGGAGAAGTATTGGGCCTTATTGGGCCTGCGGGAAAGAGAGAGGGCTGCCTAGGGCAGGCCGCCCCCTTGCCCTAGTCCGAATGGGCTGGGGAGGGCCGCACCCTCCTTCCTTCCTTCTCTCTTCCCTTTCCTAGTCTCCTACTCCTAATACATGGAAGGATCCCTAGTTGGACTAGGAAAGGGGAATCCTACTCCCGTGGGAGTAGGACTCCCCTATGGCGCCTCCTCCCTAGGCCGGCCTCCTCCTCCCTCCCTCCTTTATATCGGGGCAGGGGCACCCTAGACACACAAGTTGATCCTTGAGATCGTTCCTTAGCCATGTGCGGTGCCCCCCTCCACCATAATCCACCTCGGTCATATCGTAGCGGTGCTTAGGCGAAGCCCTGCGTCGGTAGAACATCAAGATCGTCACCCCACGCCGTCGTTGTGACGGAACTCTCTCCCCGAAGCTCTGCTGGATCAGAGCCCGAGGAGCGTCACCGAGCTGTACGTGTGTCAAGAACTCGGAGGTGCAGGAGTAACGGCGCTGGGATCGGTTGGATCGTGAGGAGAACGTACGACTACTTCCTCTACGTTGTGATCGCTTCCGCTTCGGTCTACGAGGGTACGTAGACAACACTCTCCCCTCTCGTTGCTATGCATCACCATGATCTTGCGTGTGCGTAGGAAAAGTTTTGAAATTACTACGTTCCCCAACAGTGTGAAAACTTTCATGGTGTTTTTAAACTGTAGGAGCCCATGGCAAAAAAAACAAAATTTGCCTAAGAAAGAAACTTTGAAAAAGTGCACTATGTTTTTTTTTTGCTAGAGCTTCTCGGACGTCATTTAATCACAAAACAATTCACACACCTTACGCTCCCGAGAATGATGCCAAAATATTCTGTTCACCCTAGGGAAGATTTCCTCTACCTTTTTCCCACAAGCGCCTCAAACATCCAAACACCACGGAAATTTGCACACATCTTGCACACGCGAGTATCTTTGATGTCAATAAAATTCAGATTTTTTATTTTTGTTGCTATTGTTAACTTATTCTTCATCGATTTACTATTCACGTCAGATGAAAACCGCCCGAAGCAGCACGAGGGATTATACTTATCCGGTTTTGAAAGCTGAGGGACTAAGGTTTTCTGGTTTTGGAGTTGATGGACCATTTCCAAACTTTTGGAAGAGTTGATGGACAAAATTTTTACTTTTCCACTTCTTTTTCGATTTGCATAAACCCCTTTTTAATTAATGCAAATACAGTAGGCAATTCTCCCACTGGTTACCTTAATAGACAGTATGTCCACGTCGCAATAATTTGCTTCTCAGCGCCATGTGGGGACAACGATTGGATACAATTTCTTGAAATTAACACAATGTAACAATGTGACACTCTTGATTATTTGATATAGGAAGCAATATTCCATCTCGATTCATCAATCCTCCTTTTGTTGGGCGTGTATATCGATCTAGTCCCATGTATTATCCATACCGAAGTCAGTCAACGTATGTCCACACACATATCTCATTTGGCAAGAGCGGAAGGACCACATTGAAATCTATGTGAGACATTTGGTACGGACTAAAAGGTAACATTAAGTTGGAAAATGACTTCAGGACCACAGACATATTAGCGCGTTGTGTTCTTTTGTAGAAAGAGTCAAGGCTCAGGCTCAGAGCAAACTAAGTTTTTTAGGACTTCTTTGATTCAAATGATCTTCATAGGATTTGGATCCTTAGAAATTATTTCGAAGGATTGCTTTGCACTCTATTTTGAAGGGTACAATTTCTTTGTTTTCTCATGGGTAGCAAATACTTTGATTAAAAATTCTTGTGATTTTCTAGTCCTATAGGAAGAGGACATGCCACTCCAATCCTATGTTTTTTTTATGTTCCTACGTTTTGGAAATTAGGCCCCAAATTATTTTACGTAAGGCAATGCTCAGCACAATCCGTCATCTCTCTCCCAGACTGGAGAGCTCACACACCAAATGAAATCTATAGCCGGCCAGCTGCGTCCATCGTCTCCATCATGCAGTGTGTAAGCGCTCCTTTTTGACTGGGCAATGGAAATGGTCAGTCTCCATGCACATGACCATGCACGTCCCTCTCCTTGGACGCAGAATTCCAGCTATATTCCTCCTTACTCCCCTGGTCCATCCACGTTGCATCGTATACCTCAATGGCTATAACTCCTTCATACTTCTGAAGACCAGCGGCGAAAAGTTGCAGTACTAACTGCATATATTCAGAGATCTATGTATGATGTTGATGTAGCAACCAAAATTGGACCACTCATTAATAATTTGTGGCCAACGTCTATCAATACCAAAAGTATGAGCAACCACGTCACAGCCATGACCGAAACCTCGCCCTCGAAGAGTTAATGGCGAATAGACTCTCGTTGTATGTCCCACAAGGTAGTGAGGTTGTCTCTCCCCTAATCAGCAAATTTTTGTTGCGTTAAGGCAAATGAAAGTCCCCTGTAAAAAGATAAAATAAACAACATGAAAGACATATTCACTTACTATGTATTTTCCAACTGACCTCCTTCCACTAATTAAGCGGGTCACTATTATTATGTCAGTATGCTTTCTAACTTATTTCATTGCATTCTGGGAAAAATAATTCATACTCCAATGCTTGTACCTGAGTGACTTCTAGAAGGAGGTCAACAATCTTTGAGCTCACGATGATCGAAACAAAGTAGTAAGAGCAATCGTCACTTCACCTTCACATATGACCTGTTCCCTCTCGAAACCTAGATTCTTCCTCAGATATGGTCTGGTTTCAAATAAGAAGTGTACGTCACAACTTTTGAAAAATCTTCTCGATTTTTTATCATGACATATTAATGTCATATGATGACACCATGCCAAATTTCATGTTTTTCCAGACTTTGTTTGCATTTTTTAAATTAAAAACCAATAACCTCCATGTTCATAGTCGAGTCTTGGCAACCTAAGGTTTGGAATTCCTTTCCTTTTCTTGGATAAGGCCAAAACATGGACTTAAGAATAGAAATACGATTTTTCAAACTAGTTTTACCATCTTTTCATGCAAATGTAGTTCAAATATGAAGTATATGCACTAAATGACTTCAATATACTATCAAACAAACCCTGAAAAATGCCAAATTCTGACATGAAAAGTGGTACTGACATGCTACTCATTGTTAAAGAGTCGATCACAACTAGTGAGGTGATCTAGAAAGATAGGTGAAGCTATCATGACATGCCAATTCGAGGGGTATACTTTTCATTTTACGATTTGCTAAACATCAGGTGCCTGAAAAATTTGCAAGCACCAATCGATTCTAATGAGGTTGAAGATGGTGGCAACATGAGAGCATCTCCAGTCGTTGGCCCCCCAGGACGCATAAAAATCTCCCCCTGGGGGCGAGCCGGCGATACATTCGGCGCTGGGGACGGCTTTGCGCCCAGTCGTCGCCCCCAGGCGCCGATATTGGCCCACTTTTCAGCCTCATTTCGGTGAATAAAGCCCATATGGGCGAGAATAGGCCCATATTCGGCATGGTTCGCCGTGGCTCGGCGTTCAATTATCAACATAAATATTTTTTATCACATATTCCATCACAGAAAAATCAAATACTTCAACAAAACAGTACACAACAAATAGTTCAATATAAATTATATAGTTCAACAAATAAAAACTCATATTTCATCACACGTCGCGCCCGGCGTCGCCCTTGAGCCTCCATTGGTGCTCTATCAGATTTTGCTGCAGTTGATGATGCACCTGTGGGTCTCGGATCTCCTGACGCATACTGAGGTAGGCAATCCAAGTTGCTGGTAGCTGGTGATCAACTTGGGTAAGAGGACCCTGCCTGTGGTATGGTTCAGTGTCAAACACTGGCTCTTCCTGCTCGCTCTCAATGATCATGTTGTGCAAGATGACACAGCGGTGAAGGGCGGCGGGCGGCGCCGGG
The DNA here is from genome assembly GCA_021437245.1 of Aegilops speltoides. Taxonomy (NCBI): domain Eukaryota; kingdom Viridiplantae; phylum Streptophyta; class Magnoliopsida; order Poales; family Poaceae; genus Aegilops; species Aegilops speltoides. Next base: position 22,038,484 of record CM038142.1, read on the forward strand.
ATATAGCTAGTGGCGGCCGAGGGCGCGGGGGTGGGAGGCGAGTCGGGGAAGAAAATCTTGACTTTTCACCTGACGGGGTGGGCCAGCGCGCTTTCCCTTGCGCGGAGCCCCCGATCGCCCCCCAGTGCGTCGAGTTCGGCCTGCGGCCGCCGGGCGGAAAAAAGGGCCGAACCGGCGCTTTTTTTCGTCCTAGGGGCGCGACTGGGGCGTTTTTTGGCGCCGGCGCCGAAAAAGTCGCTTGAGGGGGCCTGTTGGGGGCGTGGCTGGAGATGCTCTGAGGAGCCCAACGGTGAGCATCAACTTTGGCAAGGCTGAGCCAGGACCACACTGGAGACGGGACAACACTGCGAGCGGTAGGGACGGAAGCGAGGAGGGAGGGCGAGGCTTAGAGGGTGTCCTTTGATAGCGGCAAGCACAACGTGTGAGGGCGGGTTTCAAGGGAGCATGGGGCAGAGGCCCGAAATTGGCGGTGGGTGTCAAGGGAGCATGGGACAGAGGCCCGAAAATGGCGGTGGGTTGGGAGGCGGCATGCCATGAGGAAAATTAGGTGTGTCTAGCTCTCATCTACATAATAAATAACTATGTATCGTCTGTTGGATTTTACGTGAATATTCGTAGTGATTTTTTCATTTATTTTTATTCGGTTGATCAAGTAGTGTAAAAGCTAGACGAGACTTTGTTAATTGTCTTTTTTTTTGCGAGAGACTTTGTTAATTCTCATCTAGACAAGAATTAGCAAATCCATTTATATATTCTCTTAGTAGGTATCCTTTCACTTATTTCTTATATGTAAAAGTTTGACTTGACTAATCCAAATAGTATTCGTCGTCAAGCTTGCAATTGTCTCTAGGGTCTTAGTCCACTCTACTGGAATTAAACTAATAAATACTTCTCCACCCCAGCATCGTCCTGCATGAGCAAGCCAGCTGACATGTGTTGATCACTAGGTAGCTTAACTCCCTCTGGCCTCTGCTAGCTGCAGCCATGGCCCATGCAAGAAGCCTCCTCATACCCACGTACTACCTGATCAGCTGCTATCTGTTTCTAGCCGCCGCCGCGCTGTCCTTCGACTACAACTTCACCGTCCCGAGGGACCGCAAGCAGCTCAAATTCATCAACGCCTCCTACGCCGGCCGCGACCGGATCATCCTCACCGACGACAGCTCCAACCTCACCGGCCGCGTCGTGCATCGAAAGCCGGTCCGCCTCTGGGACGACCGCACCGGCAGGAGGGCCAGCTTCACCACCAGCTTCCGCTTCGCCATCCTCCAGGGCGGCAACAGGACGGACAACCTCTCACGGGGCGACGGCATGGCGTTCTTCCTCGGGCCTTTCCCGGCGACGACCCCTCCTCCGGGCTCCGACGGCGGCCTCCTCGGGCTCTTCAGCAACCCCAACAGCACCGGCGCCGCCGACTCGCGACGCCCGCCGCACATCCTCGCCGTGGAGTTCGACACGCGCTGGAACCACGGCTGGGACCCCTCGAATGGGGACGGCGCCGGGGGTGGCGACCACATCGGCGTCGACGTCAACGGCATCAGGTCCAACCGGACCAGAAGCCTGCCGCCGTTCAGCCTACATGGAATCATGTGGGCGAGCGTCACGTACGACGGCGAGTCCAAGGTGATGAAGGTGGCGCTTCGGAAAACCGAGCTGGCGTCCGAGGAGTCGAGCACCACGTACGAGTTCAACGCCACCATGGATCTCAGGGACGACGCCGGCCTTGTACAGGACGCTGCCGTCGGGTTCTCGGCGGCCACTGGTGTCCTCTGCGAGTCGCACCAGCTGCTCTCTTGGTCCTTCCACTCAACAGGTAACCCATTTCAAATCTAGCGATGTCATCATGCATGAACGAATTTCTAATATTCCGATAAGGTGTACCAATATATCAACGGTAATTGTCCCCGGCCAACGTTCGCTGTAAGGGGGTGGCAAGCGAACCATTTTTACTGTCAGTTTTAGTTGTAAAACGGGATCAAACGACGGCAGTTTTTAGATGAAACCTTCTCAGGGAGAAAATGTCATGTCTTCTGAAGGAAATGTCACCTCTCCCCACTTTCATCACAACTAAAACTGCCATCGAATTGTTCGCATGTGCCACCTCCCCTGGCGAACATTAACCAGTTAGGAGGGTTGTCCTATATCAAAAAGGAAATAAACCTATGACTTGAGATTATCCCCAATAATTTGTGACTTTATGTAGCCTATTTATTGGTGCGGATGCCGTTGGACTTCGCGCACAAATAGCACACATCACGTACCAAGAGTCCATAATTGATTCATGCGGCAGAAATTGATAAAAACACAAAGCTTCTGTAGCGTACTTAAGTATACATCTTTCAGTACTATAATGACTTGTGTATTAGCAAACCAACTACAATCATCCCAAAATTGATGTGACATTCTCATGTCTGTAGCTGGCCTCTTTACAAATAGACAAGTTTAAAACTCACAAGCCAAGTTTAAATCCTCTTAATCTGAATTTGGCAGCCTTTTCCCTCTATCTTTACTAATATAGCTCTCCTGCATGTTCTGCTCTACTTTTCTACAGAAAAAAACATAGAACAACCCAAATAATCACATGTCAAAGTTGATGTATTTTCATCTATTAATTTACTCCCTCAGTCTGATATTTTATTTAATACTTCCTCCGACCCAAAAAAAAGTGTTGTGGCTTTAGTTCAAACTTGAACTAAAGCTGAACCAAAGCCACAAGACATTTTTTGGATTGGAGGGAGTATTTTCTAGACTGTATTAGTTTGATGCGTTCTTTTGCATGTGGCAATCTAAACTCAAATAATAAACCTAACCAACTATAATCATAAATCATCCCTAATGTGAAGCGACATTCTCATCACTCTAGCCCCTTGGTGGTGTGGACCCCATCTGATCAAGCTCTTCTAGAATATTACACATCACCAAGCAAGGGTCTTGCTTGCATTATTATCGATCTTATCCCTACGTCGCCAGAATAAAAACAGAAAGCTTCTTTTGCATATGTACATGACAAAATGTACGACCCTGCTAAAGTTCCATGGCAACATCATGTCATCATGCGCACCTGCCCGGGCTCTCACGTCTGTACGGTCAATCGTGATCATGCTCAATTGCCAGTCCACATCATGATTCCTAAGGTCTTAGAGCAGAGATTGAGGGGGGCATGATGAAATCCATATTGTTAATTAGATTGCTTTATAAATGCCATTTTCGTGTTATTACTTTTTCAGTTAAATTTTGGTTATGTGAGAAACAGGAACAAATTTTAAGAAAGGAAGAAATTCACTCCCAATGAAGCTACTGGCTTGGCTCACAATTTTTTTGGCTCACTAAACTATTTTTGATATTAGGTAGGTTCTTGTAAATCATAATCCCGTTTACCCAACCCATTTCCTCCTATTTTTAGTGGTTGTGTGGATAGCTTTTTTCTTCTTTTTTAGCAAGAATTTCATAGTACTTTATAGAATAATCACATCACAACATCGTTTAGCTACCTAAAACTAAGCCATTACCTCTCAAAGTATCAAACACAGGAGCAATTTACTCCTTCACCCATTCTTACACCCATCGGCTGGCTTATGTAAGGACAAAATTATAGTGATAAATCCAATAAAATTTGAAATGTTTAATACATGTAGCTTACATGATGAAGCAAAATATGTGTGCATATATTGCTTGCAAAATATTAACATTTGGGATTTATGCGGTAAATATCTCTATTTTATTTGCATAGCTTGTAGATGGTCATACTTTTTGTTAGAATATGTGTATAAACTACATGATTTCGGATTCATATCTTAAAAATTTACAACAACAATTTTTCCTTCACAAAGATTGGCAAACCCATACATGATGATTTATAAGTTTGGTGAGCTAAAAGAATTAGCTGATATATGAGCCAAGCCAATGTTTCAGGAGGGAAAATGGACTTTCTATATTTTTTTATTTTGTGTAGGGTAAACTGTTAGAACTATAGTTAAGCTAGAGTTATAAATGGTAGGATAAATAGCTATCTTGACGCATGAAAAGAAACATCTAATTAAACTGAGCTAATAAACCTAATAAATTGAGTTTATCCCCAATAATTTGTGACTTTAGGTAGCCTATTTGTTGGTGTGGACGCCATTCGACTTCACTCACTAACAGCACACATCACGTATCAAGAGTCGAGATCGCATAATTGATCGCGCGGCAGAAACTAATAAAACATAAAGCTTTTGCATAATCGTGTCATTAGCGTACTTACGTATATATCTTTCAGTACTATAATAGTTTATGTATTAACTTCATTTTTGTCCATAACAGAACGACCCAGCACACAATAATGGCTTGTATATTAATTTTCCTTTTCTGCAATTGCATCTAGGAAATCTATACTTAACTAGGATAAACCTAACAAACTATACTCATCCCAAAGATTATGCGACATTCTCATGTCTCTAGCTTAGCCTCTTTACTGATAAACAAGTTTAAAACTCACCACCCAAGTTTATATCCCCTTAATCTGAATTTGGCTGCCTTTCCCTCTTCACTAATGTAGATCTCCTACATGTTCTTCTATTTTATTTTTCTTCAGGAAAAACATAGCACAACCCAAATAATCACATGTCAAAGTTGATGTTTTCATCTATTGATTTACTCCCTCAATCTGAAATTTAATTAGGTATTTTCTTTTGCATATAGGATATAACTTAATTAATAAACCCAACCAAGTATAACCATCCCTAATGAGATGTGACATTCTCATCACTCTAGCCTCTTATTGGTGTGGACCCAATCCGATCGACCTCCTTCTAGAACATTACACATCACCAAGCAAGGGTCTTGATTGCATCATTATCGATCTTATCCCTATGCCACGAGAATAAAAACAGAAAGCTTCTTTTCTAGCATATAAGTATGTGGACTAGCTACTTTCCTGCTGGTCCATCACAAAATGTACCACCTGGCCAATGTTGCATGGCAACATCATGTCATCATGTGCACCTGCATCGACTCTCACATCCGTACGGCCAATAGTCTTCATCTTCAATTGCCACACATCATTCTTCCTAAGATCTTAGAGCTGAGATTGAGGGGACCATGTTGAAATCCTTGTTAATTAGATTGATGTGTAAATGCAATTTCAGTTTTATTACTTTTCCAATTAAAATTTTGGTTATGTGAGAAAGAGGAACGAAATTTCAAAAAGGAAGAAAGACACTCCCAGTGAAGCTACTAGTTTGGCTTACTTAGACCGTGTTTGATATCACGGTGGATTCTTCTAAATCATAATCCCGTTGACCCAACCCATTTCCTCATATTTTAGTGGTTGTTTGAATATATGTTTTCTTCTTTTTGGCAAAAAATCATAGTATTTTACAAAATAATCACATCACAACATCATTTAGTGAACTAAAACTAATCCTTAACCTCTAAAAGTACCATACCCCAGAGCATTACTCCTTGCCCGGTTCTCACACCCACCGATCGGTTTATGAAGAACAAAATTATTCTGACAAGTCAAAAAAGATTGATTTTTTAATAATGTAGTTTACAACATGAAGTATATTTGTGTATATATTGGTTACAAAATATTAACATTTGTGATGTATGCGGTAAATATCTTTCTTTTCGTTGCATAGTTTGTAGATGGTCATACTTTTTGTAAGAATGTGTGTATAAACTACATGATTTTGGATTAATATTCTAACATTTTACAACAACAATTTTTCCATCACAATGTTTGGCAAACTGGGACATGATGATTTAGAGAGTTTGGCGAGCCTAAAAGAATTAGCTATATGAGCCAAGCCAATGTTTCAGGAGGGAAAATTGACTTCCTATATGTTTGAAGTTTTGTGTAGGGTAAATTGTTAGAATTATAGTTAAGCTAGATTTATGTTTTTATAATGACCTTACCATTTAGCACCAAAAATAAGACAATAACTAATTGTTATTTTGCTAACAGATCCATCTCACACGGAGACAAAATTGTGGGTGATATTCCTATCTGTCACAGCAGTTTTGTTAGCCGGTTTACTAGTGGCTCTTCTCCCTCTTCTCTATACTACATTTATGAAAAGGCCAAGACGGTGCCTCGACGGAAATTGTTTGCAAGGTAAATATATCATGGATTTTATTTAATTATTTAATTAGAAAAGTCACTTCATCAATTCCCTTCATTAACTAACCATGTTATCCAATCGCGGAAAAATCAAAGTTGCAAGAAAATTCTCCTACTCTGAGCTAGTAGCGGCAACGGACAACTTCTCGCGAGATAGGAAGATCGGCAAAGGTTCCTTTGGTGACGTGTACAGAGGGTTGCTACCTGTGCCGGACCTGCGGGAGGTGGCGGTGAAGGAAATGCGGCAGCCAACATTGAAGCGGAACCGGAAGAACTACGTGCATGAGATCGAGACCCTGTGTCAGCTACGCCATAAGAACCTCCTACGGCTCATCGGCTGGTGCGACGATGGTGGCCGGTTGGTGCTTGTCTACGAGCTCGAACCCAATGGTAGCGTCAGCGACCATCTCCACGACGGCGGCACTAGCGGGAGAATATTGACATGGCCGCAGAGGTACAATATCCTTCTCGGTATTGCAGCCGCCATTGACTACCTCCACAACGGTGCATATGACTCAACAAAGAGGTACGTGTTGCACCGGGACATAAAGCCCAGTAACGTGATGCTGGGAGAGGGCTTCGAGGCCAAGCTCGGCGATTTTGGACTCGTACGACAGGTCATCCGCCATGGCGGCGGGGGTACTCCTCGGACAACTGTTATCGGGAGCATGGACTACATGGACCCCAAGTACATCGAGCTCGGCACGCTGAGCTCCGCCTCTGATATATACAGCTTTGGATTGGTGCTGCTGGAGGTGGCCACTGGCGTGAGACCGTCCATCCCGGGAACAGCAGCACACCGGAACACCCTCATCGCGGCCGTCACGGAGTCTCACAGCAGAAAAGCCATCCTCGAGATGGTAGATGAGCGGCTGAGAGGGGAGTTGAATCAGTGGTGGTGGCAGATGGAGCGTGTCATGGTCACCGGGCTGACATGTGTCGAGCCGGCGCGTGACGAGCGGCCATCTATCAAAGATGTCATCGACCTGCTCTCCAAGCACGAGCAATCTCCGGCGTCTAACCGTTACCTGAAAGATACTTCAATGCGGCCCAAGGATCGATTTCCTTTCATACTAACTAGGAATGTGGCTCTGGCAAATGAAAGGGCAACATCTTTAGCGTAGTGAACATGTCCATGAAATAATATGAGTTCATATATACTAAATACGTGGAATTTTATATCCTATAGCTCTATAGGCGTGTACAAGGTTATGTTAAGTAAAACTGTTTATGAAATTTTAGAAGCGTTCACGCATGCATTTATAAAAAATCATGTACTTTGTAAAATGTTGCATTTTCTCATGTTGTATTTTCTTTAGATTATCTCTGGTCAAAATTTCAGTGTGAGCAGTTATACCAAAAAAGTCTCGCGCCCCGCTTTATATATAAAACAACGATCACCATACAAACCTGACACACACACACTCAAGGCAAGATACAAGGGTGTATAAGAACACCTTTGTGTGAATAAGCATGAGAAGCTGCCTCTGTACCACGCTCCAGTTCTCCCCCATGTCGGCGACTACAAACAACAACCAACAAGTATTTGTCCGCTGTTATTATCAAACAATAGGAAATGATTTCCTAGATTGCACTGAAATCATCAAATTTGTGCAGTAACCTATAATAACAATGTCATTTGGTTCCTGCTGCAAAATATATTACCATTTGATCGACCTGTATCTATGCAAGGATTGAATTTGTATATTTCAAAAGATCAGGCTCACTATTTTGCATTGTATCACTTTGTCGTATTTCTGCATAGAATTGAGATTCCCAGGGATAAGCATACCTAATGCATCACGCTTCTCAGGTTTTGCAGCTACAGTGTCCTTTAGCTGGCAGCACTCAAGGTCCTGCATATGACCAATCAAATTAAGATCAATAGAACAGATGAATTACTCGGCGTATCAAAGGGGGAGCTTATGTAGTGAAAGTGAAACACACAGCGGCTATATAACCTGTACCTGCCATATCTCGGCCTCAGAATACTGCCCAATTGGGTCAATGTTGCTTCTCACGGTTCCTTCGAAGAGGGCGGGCTCTTGAGGAATCACACCAAAGCGAGACCTCAGATCATGAAAACCCAAAGTGCAAATATCTACTCCAACAATGGCAATCTGGCCCTTTGCAGGCTCCACAAGCCTGAACAAAGCCTGGACTAAGGTTGACTTGCCACTGCCGGTCCTTCCCACCACTCCTATCTTTTCTCCACTCTTGATGCTTATCGTAATGCCTTTCAAAATTAGTGGTGTGTTTGGTCGATACCTAACCTGAAAAGAATAGTATTTTATGGCTAACTTCTAATAATAACCTAGAAAATAATAGTGACAAGAAACACTTGCTAAAGGAAGAATCGACAAAGAAAAAGAAAAACAAAACTGACCTCTAGATCCTTTATGTCAATATCTCCTCCCTGCAGCCAATTTGCCGAGGGAAGACAATCTGACACTGCCATGCTGCCTCTGAAGGAAGAGCGCTGTACTGATTCACCCTCTCCACCGAGACCATATCATTTTCTTGGAATTGAGAGAAAGGCCGTAGGAAAGGGACATGCAGACAAATTCTACGTCAGAAACAGTAAATATCAATGACGGGATGACCTTATGCATTTGAAGGTTAGAAAGACATATACAGCTCCTGAATGATAAACATTAAGAAAGTTTGTCTGGTTCCCATGTTCACCAGTCCAAAATCTTTGCCACTGAACCAAACTTGTCTTCGACGAGCACACCCGCAAGGTCTTATGGTACACAGAACAACTAGCACCAAACTTTTCTTGTTGGTTCAAGACTTCAAGTACACAAGAAAAGCCTTAGCCCAATCATTAGTTGATGGTGTGTCACAATCGATAAGTATTAGGCTGGTTTCATATCTCAATTGGTAAATTTTACCAACTAGCTAGTCGGCATAGCTATTGCACGAGTTAGTTTATCACATATATGAATGTGCTACAATTGTGTGGGTGAATTAACTTTTCACGTAATACCAAAAAAGGATTTCCCCTGATACAAACACTTATTACAACCGAGAGACCAATACAAACACACAACACACATACCCAAGGCAAGATGCAAAGGTGCAGAGCACCGACACACCCCACCGATAACCAAGCAAACACCGCTTGGAGCTGCAATAGAAAGGTGAGCCAGACAACAACGAAGCCAGGACTTCAAAACGGTGCCTTCCAGAAGGGTACGACCATGTATAGCCGCCACCGCAAGATCCCGAAGATCAGGTTTTTACCCGGAGCAAGACGACAGGAGTGGGATGCCACGACGGAGCCTTCATGAAGGGCTTCAACGGCCGGTACCACCATCGGCCAGTCAAAGTACTGGGCAAGTGGTGTACCCAGGTGCTCACACCCCTCCGTCGCACCCTAACTTCGTCAACCATCCGCAACCACACCAACCACGTGGCCATGGTTGCCCGCCCGCACCTGAGACACACGCTCCACCCCCAAATGGCGCGCCTCCCGCCACCAGAGCCGCCGCCCTGCAACCAAGAAAACACGGGACCACACAAAGGCTCACTGGCCTCCGTCTGAGTGAGTAGCGACCACATACGGATCAATGTAATAGCTCGGAAGATAACCTGCAAAAAATGAGTATTTGATGCTCTGTTAAAAACCAAATCATTCCTGCAGTTCCACACTGCCCAAAGTAAAGCACATACTCCTACACGAATGTGTCTCGCTGTTTGGGACTCTATCCCGTCCAGCCACGTCCCAAATAACGTGTTGATATTAGTCGGAGGAGTAATATTAAACGCAATGTGAACAGTCCGCCATAGAACCTTTGCCATCGGACAATCAAGAAAGAGGTGTTTGGTGGCCTCATCAGATCACAAAAACTACATCTCGTGGAACCAGTCCAGTTGCGCTTTGTCAAGTTGTCCTTAGTCAAAATGACTTGTTTGTGTACAAACCACATGAACACTTTAACTCTCAAAGGTACCTTGACATTCCAAACATGTTTGGAACTGGGAATAGAGCTAGAGTTAATCACATCTAAATACATAGATTTAATCGTGAACTCTCCATTCTTAGTTAACTTCCAGCACAACGAGTCTGGCAGTTGAGAAAGCTGCACATCCATTAGTCTTCTCACCAAATGGAGCCCTGCTTCCCAACGGGCTCCGGCAAATGCTCTCCTAAAGTGGATATTGAGAGGAGTGGACTGAAGCACGGTATCAACGAAGGCGTCTCTTCGTTGCGCAATGCTATAAAGGGAGGGATATTGCAACGCGAGAGGGGAATTATACCCGGTACCAAAAAAGCGATGAAAAGAAGGCTGATAAACTGAAATACCACCGAAGCAGAAACTATTGGCGCATAGACACCAAGAAACATGGAAATGTCAAATATGGTGCCCCCTGATGTTTCATATGACAGCCAGTAGTTGCTGGCCATTCTGGAGCCCTCTGTCAGCACAGATATAGCTAGAATGAGCAGAACTCCCCACCAACCCCAAGCCTGTGTGATGTTTAGCTTGTACACATGCCAACTTACTTGGCCACTCTCCTTTTCCTCTTCCTCAATTAGCTTAGAAGAACATGCTTCATTGCTCGGAGCAATAGCAGCCATATTGCTGTTTTCTTTAATTGGTTTGGAGTCAATCGTGGCTGGAGAATTCTCGGTGTTCTGAACAGTGTGGCCTTGTACCCCTGGCGCTTCCATGGAACTGTGGTGAGCAGCAACCAGAGCTGAAAAATCTGAACATGAATCTAGCAAATCGCCATAGACTGCTCATTGAATGATCGCCCCATTTTTCATTACCTGCATAATGCAGTTTCATCTCTGTTATCTGTCGATATCATCAGCATGGTATCTTTCGCATAGTATATGAAGTATGGATAATTGTAACAGGTAAAGAAAATGAAAAATAGATTCGAGAAAAATACAAAGAAAGTTTTTAGGGACCATAGATATGAACACTAGATTAGTTCTTTCCCTACTCCCTGAACCGAAAGAAAACATTGCTACTGATACTCTGCAATATCTTAGTCACTTATTTTCTACACAAAGCATATATGTCTACTCTATTTCCTCCTAAAATAATACATACAGTAAAAAATTGAACTTACGAATACAGTATCCACATTTCGTAAGAAATCCACTTGGTGAGTAACAAGCAAAACAGTCTTATTCTTGAGTAGGCCCTTGAGACATTCCTGCAGAAAAAGGCTACCTGTTAGTGCTACTTAATAGTAATTGGCTAAGATACTAGCAATATTCTAGTCATAGCCCTATACTTTCAGTTCCACACAACCCTTTATTTCTTTTCGCGCTGCTGTAGTGATGAGAAAGCTAAATAAATAGCATTAGAAAAAAAAAGTTTTGAAAGAACAAAAGAAACTGATATTTGATGACCGGTATCAACAAAATTATAATTCGATCGATATCGCCAAATGCAGCATCCTTTTCTGTTCAATTAATCAAATATATCGCAAGAATGCACTTTTCTCAGGATCTCAATTTCCATATCTGAACATTTTCTAAACCATCTATACTGTGGCGGCTGGTATCACGCTTTATCATTTTGAAAATATATCTCCAGGTGCATCCCATGAACATTTAAAATTGTGTTACTGTTGCATTTACCCCAAATTTAATCAACTATATGAATTCTGAAATACTACATGAAAAGAAAAAGGATGGCAATAAGTTTTTTACCTTAAGGATAGTTGAGCCGGTATGAGCATCAACTGCACTGAATATGTCATCAAGAAGATATATATCACAATCTTGATAAACTGCTCTAGCCAACTGGATGCGTTGTTTCTGGCCACCACTGAGGTTGATCCCACGCTCTCCTATTTCAGTCTGGTCGCCGAACTCCATCATTTCTAAATCTTTTTGTAAGCAACAAGCATGTATGACTTTCTTGTATGTCTGTGCATGCATCGGCAGTCCAAACAAAATGTTTTCTTGAATGGTTCCATTCTGGATCCAAGCTGTCTGATTGACACATGCCGTGGTCCCATACACTCTAATCTATATATATCGAAGACAAAAAATATATAAATAATGCAGATGCTGGCAACGCAGAAAAGTAATTAAACTGATTTGAAAAGAAGATAGTGATGCTGACGTGTGTACATGTAATTCGGCTACAATAAAAGAAGCAGATAAAGGCTACCCTTGTCGATGGACAAGTTCAAGAAGCAGATGCCGCATCAGGGTTCGGGCAGGGCTGAGTTGGGGACTTGGAGGCTGGGGGGCGTCTGAGTTACATTTTTTGTTGTAAAAATTCCACTTAATACAAATTTTCAAATCTCAAACACTTCAAAATTGACATTACTAATAAGTTATATTAAAATGTTTGAAGGTATGTAATTTACCACAAACTATTGTGCAGTAACTTTTTTGGGGGTATGTATGCCGTGACTTTGAAAACAGAATGGTTAACATTGGTTCAAAAGAAAAAATAATGTGATTTCAATTTACGATGATCTAAAAGAATTGATTAATCCTACATAAATTACAGTCCCATGCTTACCAAAAAAAAGTAACAAAGACAAGGGGCAGGAAGAAAATTCATTATCTGGTCCATTTTGTCATTTGGTTACGAGGAAATTGAGCATATAAAAAGCGGAGAAGATTGTATTGATTTTCAGCCAGTTTTTCTTATTAACTGACCAATTCTCTTCTTCTTAATATAAAAAGGCAGAGCTTCGGCAGTTCCTTAGAAAAAAAAAGAAGTGGAGAATATTTTCTTTACCATGGTTTAAATTTTAAGAAACTCTTACCTCTTCCTATGCACAAAAATCGAGGCCGGTGTGGCATAATAACATCATGATTGTACTCTTTCATATGAATTGACTTCGGTTCGACAATTTTATCAAGAATTATGTTCTATGAACAAAGTAACTAAGTTTGGAAGTTCCAGGTTTGCTTTCAACCCTTCTCCCGCGCACATTTTTATCATTGTCCTATGTTTATTCCATTTATATGTTATTAATTAGAATTTCAATGATAAAGAAAACAACCACTGCAATGAAAAGTATAATGACGAAAAGTCATATAAGCTTTCGCAGCACTTGGGTTTGTATATTTCCATAATGAAGAAAACAACCACTACAATGAAAAGTATAATGTCTCCTGGGTCTAAATTAAGCGGTTCTAGTTTCTTAGGTTTTGACTAGTCCAACTACGTGGTTTTGGACCGATCGGGGCTTTCCACCTGTATGATATCCTTTGCCCTAGAAAAATCTGCTATCTAGTCCTATGGTGAGGATGAAACCTCGATTAAACATTGCTTCACACTATCACCGATGCTTGTATGAAAACTATCTCTATGCACCAATGTACTATACACCGTAGTCCTTGAATACATAGCCTCCCACAAAAAGCAAAGCAGAAACTCTTGAAGCATCAATGTCAAGCCTAGTACTTTAAATTAATGTGAGTATATTCAACCACAAATAACCTAACCAAGAACATCTCATCTCACTATATTGTCACTATTTAAGCCATGAAATCTTTAAATTCTTTGATCGATGACCTTGTCCAAAGTGATTCCTAATTTTTGGTGGAACAGTAAAAGAAGGAAAGTGCACCATTGGATCTTTTGCAATAATTGTTTATGTTAATAGAGAATAAAACTCAAATTCTAATAAAATGCAAAAATCTTGTACAAATAAAAAAATAGTACATGATGCAGTTGAAAGATCGAGGATGTCGCCTAGAGGGGGGGATGAATAGGCGCTTTAAAATAATTACGGTTTAGGCTTGAACAAATGCGGAATAAACCTAACGGTTAATTTGTCAAGCACAAAACCTAAAACAACTAGGCTCACCTATGTGCACCAACAACTTATGCTAAGCAAGATAAGCAACTATGTGATAGCAAGATATATGACAAAGAACAATATGGCTATCACAAAGTAAAGGGCTCGGGTAAGAGATAACCGAGGCACGCGGAGACGACGATGTATCCCGAAGTTCACACCCTTGCGGATGCTAATCTCCGTTTGGAGCGGTGTGGAGGCACAATGCTCCCCAAGAAGCCACTAGGGCCACCGTAATCTCCTCACGCCCTCGCACAATGCAAGATGTCGTGATTCCACTAAGGGACCCTTGAGGCGGTCACCGAACCCGCATAAATGGCAACCCTTGGGGCGGTCACCGAACCCAGACACTTTGGCAACCCTTGGGGCAGTCACGGAACCCTTCAAGATGCTCGGGCGATCTCCACAACCTAATTGGAGACCCGACGCTTGCCCGGAGCTTTACACCACAATGATTGAGCTCCAACACCACTAACCGCCTAGGGCGCCCAAGCACCCAAGAGGAACAAGCTCAAGGGCACCAAGCACCCAAGAGTAATAAGCTTCTCAAACTTCACTTCCACGTATCACCGTGGAGAACTCAAACCGATGCACCAAATGCAATGGCAAGGGCACACATAGTGCCCAAGTCCTTCTCTCTCAAATCCTACCGAAGCAACTAATGCTAGGGAGGAAAATGAGAGGAAGAACAAGAAGGAGAACACCAAGAACTCCAAGATCAAGATCCAAGGGTTCCCCTCACATAGAGGAGAAAGTGATTGGTGGAAATGTGGATCTAGATCTCTCTCTCTTTCCCTAAAAACTAGCAAGAATCCATGGAGGGATTGAGAGTTAGCCAGCTCGAAGAAGGTCAACAATGGGGGAAGAACACGAGCTCAAAGGATAAGGTTCAATGGGGAAGAAGACCCCCTTTTATAGGACCTCCTGAATCCAACCGTTATGTGCTCAGGTCGTGCACAAGCGGTACTACCGCTTAGAGGAGCGGTACTACCGCTTAGCACGCTCAAAACAGCCCAAACGAGAGAGAAAACACGAGTTTTTGGTCCGGGGCGGTACTACCGCTTAGGAGCCATGGTAGTACTGCTCTGGAGCGGTAGTACCACTCAGGAGCCGCGGTAGTACCGCTCTAGAGCGGTAGTAAAAAAATTACATCCGCTCTAGTCGCGGTAGTACCGCTGCAGCCTTCACCAAAACAGCCACAACTTTTGCAAACGGACTCCGAATTCGATGAAACCAAGTTTGTTGGAAAGCTAGCGACAAAGGCTAACACAATCTTGAAAGAAATACCAATAATAAGCAAATGAGAAAAGGCCCAAAAGAAATTGGTGAGAACCCTTCCTTGGAGAAGACCGGTAAAACCTCCAACACCGAAAACATCATAGAAGACGCATGCAAACTCCGTTTTCGATGAACTCAAGCTTGTCATAAAGATGACCATAAGCTCTAAGACTCACACAGAGAATCAAACAAGAACCAAGAAACATGATGCAAGGATGCAATGGTTTGAGCTCTCGACGAACGATACGATCAAGCTACTCACTTGAGAGCCCCCCTTGATAGTACGGCTATCGATCCTATAACCCGGTCTCCCAACTACCACCATGAGACCGGTAAAATAGAAAACCTATCAAGGGCAAACCTTTGCCTTGCACATGGTCCACTTGAGCTAGATGATGACGATCTTGACTCCCTCAAGTTGGACCACCTTTCTTGATTGCAATGGCTCGATGAAGACTAGATGATTGCTCCCCATAGTCCACTATGGGTGAGCGACTCTTCGGCACATCTTCACAAGTCCATTGACACCACAATGGATGGCAAGATTCAAACTTGATTGCTCCCCCATACTCCACTATGGGTGAGCCACTCTTTGTGTTGCTCCACTTGAACTTGCACACTGCAAACTTGATGACGATCACCACTTGATGTCATCCTCCATGGGTTGTATGGGACCTTCCTCTTGACGCAAGACCATGGAAACATACCTAACCCCACAAAGAACTCTCACGTAGACCATGGGTTAGTACACAAAGCGTAATGGACAATGCTTACCATACCATGGGAACACTTGGTCCCACTCGGTACATCTTCTATGCTTTGTGAGTTGATCAACTTGATTCACTCTTGACTTAGTCTTGATCAACCTTGAATCTTTCCAACTCTCTTCATTTGGATGATGTCTTGAAGGTAAATATGAATGATCACACAATCTTCTTCTTCAAGACATGCTTGCAATAAGCTCAACACTCACATGACCAATCTTTGGATAATTCCTTAATAGCACCTTGGTCAACCCATAAACTCCTTGAAACCAACACATGGACTTCAAGAAATGCCTATGGAAACATCCTTCAAATATAACTCGATGCAACCATTAGTCCATAGAGAATGTCATCAATTACCAAAACCACACATGGGGGCACCGCATGTCCTTTCAATCTCCCCCATTTTGGTAATTGATGACAATCACTTTCAAGAGAGTTTATATAAGGAATTATGCATCACAATGCAATGCAACAACCAATGATGCAGGAGAATGAGATGCAAATGCTTAGGACCAAAACCAAAGCAAGGAGAAAACTCAGAAGACTTCTCCACAAAACTCTCTGAAACTCCTCCCCCATTGGCATCAATTGCCAAAATGGGTGAAAAGCTGAGAAGGTCAAAATAAAAGGTGTTCCTCCATAAATTGTGTATTTCTCAACAAGGGAGTGGAATGCAATACACATATCCAACTGCCAATACTTGGAGGAAGACAAACTATATTGAGGCCCAAAGATTGCAACAAAAAGATATGACACAAAGACATAACAAAGAGAGACACAAGCAATCAGAAGATACCAATTGAAGCAAGCAATCAACGGATATCAATTGAACCAACTAGACCAATGATCCTACATGCCACAAGAATAAAGATATTATGATAAACGCAAAGGAGTGTTCTAAAGAAACTAGAGAAGCTCCCATGATTTGTGCACACATAAGAATTTTTGTATTTGAATACAAAGTGCACAAAATAGGATCATAGCTCCCCCAAAATCAATAGAAACTCACATCCAGTGCAAGTGAGCATATAGGAAACAAAGCCTAGTGCTTGCAACAAGCACATGGTTGAGCAACATGTAAAAGAGGCAACTTAAGAATAGGCTCAACCAAAATGATGTGTGTGAGTCATGGCGAAGCACTTGAGAGGACTAAAATTAGGATGAGCATTAAGCATCAACATAGTCTTGAAATAATGAGGCACACGGTGCAAGCCCTATCATTCCCACACACACAACTAGCAAATGGGTTCACAAGCTTACTAATAAGCATATAAAGAACTTATGCTTGTGACAACCAGTGGTGAAGATAGAAGATGAAAGCCTCATCAAGACGAGGGATGCCAATTAAGATGGAAAAAGCCTTGTAAAGATAAGCATGAGGAAAATAATCTTCACCACACAAGAGTGCATCAAGATGCAACGATAGAGGACACGCACTCAAGGCAAAAGCTTTCACGGAGCCACCAAAGAAATAACATAAGAAAAACAAGGTGGACGTGAAAGAAAGGATATCAACTAGAGATGTAATTTCTCTCAAGTGTATAAGGTTCTATGTAGACGAAATCATGATGATATATATATATATATATCTACAAAGAAGGATGTACACCCGAAATAGTTACACCACGAAGGAACAAGATATCCACAAGGAAGTCATAAATATACCAATAAGATATTTGCTTGAAAGCATAGCACTTGGCTAGATATGGTCTTATTGTATATAAATGAAGTCCAAACACACATCCATCAAGGGCATCACAACTAGCAACAGAGATCATCGTTGGGATGCTTTGAGAAAGGAAACAAGTATCACAAGATATGAAATGAATATCATGCCAAGATACAGCCTACACAAGGTTGAATGCAAGAGAGGAAAGCATGAATAGATACTTGTTACCGAGATATCATTGGAAGGATGTAGTAGATACCAATTGAAGGTAGATAGTAGTTCATTGATCATCCTAGCTTAACTCCAATATGCACATGGTGACAACACCTTCCTTGTGAGTGAGCCGAGCATCCAATGCATCTCCAAATGTTCCTAGAAGAACAACACAAACTAAAAGGTACCCAAACTCATCGGGACCAAATAGTTAGAAACACCAATACATATGACAAACTCCACATAAATATGTGCATATAGATATGAAAATGAATTTCATGCACATCTCATCCAAATTGAGACTAGGTGGAGTTTCCCCTATATATTGAGTCAAAGAAAGAAAGCATGCTAAATGAAATACATGAAGTAAACATGCATGCTCAAGACTTTCAAAACCCGAAACCAAAAGACAAAGAAATTCCAAGTGAAAAGGATACTAAATGGAGAAATCATCACTTGGAAGATATCATTAAAGATACATCAAGGAATGAGATATCCATTGATACACACTAAACTAAAGATGTCAAACTCCCAAAGAGAGGATGGTTCCAAACAAACCAAGCCCTCAACAAAGTTTCATGATGGCACAAAGTACCAAAAAGAAATGGCTTGCCTTCCACCAAAACACACTTGATAAGGATCACAAGAAGAGTGTTCTGAAGAAAATAGAATAGCTCCCCCACGAGTTGTGCATTATATAGGATTTGTATTTGAATACAAAATGCACAAGGTGGGATCACCGCTTTCACTATATCTAGAAAACACTAGACAAGAACAAGAAATAAACAAGATCCACAAGTGGTATGGAAGACAACGGGAGTTGACACAATCCTTGGCAAGAGAAGAGGCAAGTAAAACATAAGCCAATGTAAAGATGATCAATAAATTCTACCACACATAAATGACTACCAATTGTCAAAAGACAAGAAGTAGATGGAAAGAATTCCCGGTGGTAGATAGCAAGGATATCCAACATCATCTTCACACCACACACAAGCAGATTGCAACTTGTAGAGCTAACATGCCACCTAGGAACAAGATAATCTACAATATCAACACTAGGTGACAATATCTCAAATGTACACATTTTCTAGGCTAGTAATATAAATAGCATATTACTCCCCCATAATGTGATACCAATGAAGAAAACTTAACAAGAGGCAATAAGAGGATCCAATAAGAGATAATTAATGGGCAATTTAGAATTTGAATTTCTCATGAGAAGACATACCACATAGTGACTAGATAATCTTGTAATATCAATACTAGATGGTATTCCTCATGTACACACACTTATAGGAGTGTGAGGTGCACAAAGCACATCACTCCCCAATAATGGGATATTCCATTAATCTCTCACAAGAGCCAACTAATATACAAAGAAGATGCACAAAGGCTCAACACACAACTCACACATACATGAAGTGCACACCAACATACATAAGCAAGTTGGAAGCGCAACATATACAAACACATGCAAGGAACAAAACCAAAACATGCAAGGGGGCAACTAACTTTCAAAGTAAACAATTTAAGTACAAGTTACCGCAAGGAGGCACATTGGATATAAGATAGAAACTTGATAATCCAATTAACTTGGCTTGTGACAAAAAGAATGATGAAGTCCCCTTAATTCTTCATAATGTAGCCAAGTCTCCAATGCCCTCCAAAAACACCTATTGATCAAGTTTGAGCTTGTTGGTCCCCAACCAAGTTGGGTCCTAAGAGGTTAGTCACAATAGGCTTGGCTACCCAAATGGTTCTTTTCTTGACACCACTTTGAGTACCAACAAACTTGGCAAACACATTGCCAACCTTATCCTTCCCAAGAGAATAGATATCATCAATAATAATTGGGTTGGATAAGTTACCACTAGTGCATGAAGAAGCGACGTGACCTTTCTCACGACATAAGTAGCAATGTCTACTCTTCACTTTCTTCTCACTTGATATTTCCACAAGAGAAGCATTAGCTTGAGTCTTCTTGGGAAGTGGCCTTTCTTCAACTTGAGGTTGAGCATGAGATTGAACTTGTGCCCTCTTCCCTTGTTGCTTGACACTAATGGCCTTCCTCTTCAATGGGCAAGATCTAACATGATGCCCTTCTACTTTGCACTTGAAGCAAACAATCTTGGCCAAATTCTTGACTTGTTCTTGGCCCTTATTTTTGTTCATGTTGGACTTCTTCTTCTTATTGGAGTTGAATCCAAGTCCACCTTTGTCATTGGGGGATTTTTGCACACTCAAGATATTGTTGAGTGCGGATTTCCCTTCATGACACTTTTTCAAGTCTTTCTTCAAAGAAGTGACTTGGGCCTTGAGCTCTTTGATTTCCTCTACATGGTTAGTCTCAACACAAGTACTAGAGGAAGTATAAGCTTCATTGTTAGAGCAACAAGGCAAGAAAAGCAATTCACACAAGATGTACCAACATTGTGAGTAGATGAATTACAAGGACTAGCACATGGCAATATACTATTTTGACTAGAAGTAGTGCTAGTATCCACATGAGGCTCACTAGATGTTACCTTAGCAATCATGGCCTCATGAGCTATCTTTAGCACACTATGGGATACTAGAAGATCATCATGAGAGCTTGAGAGCTTTTCATGACTTTCTTCCAATTTCCCATAATTGCACGATAGCACCTCAAGTTGAGCCCGTAGCTCAACATTCTCCTTCAAAATGGATGCTTCACAAGTAATAGAATTAGTAGCACAAGCATCATCATTAACAACAAGAGGAGAAGGCAACTTGGCATGCTCTTTTAAATAAGAAGCTTCAAGTTGAGCATGAGACTCGGTGAGTTTGATGAGCTCACCCTTGATGACCCTTGAGCCATTTTCGAGGTGCTCAAAATCCTCAAGGAGTCTAGCATGATCAACTTCAAGCTTAGCATTTTTAGTTTCAAAAACATTGGCCACCTCAAGGGCTCTATCAGTAGATTCCTTAACTCTAGACAATTCTAGAGCAAAAGTCTCCTCAAAAGATTCCTTGGTGGTTTGTTCAAGTTCAAGAGCTTGAGAGAGGTCCGCAATCTCATTAGCGTAATCACGCCCATGACCTTCCATTTTATCAATGGTGACCTCATGCTCCTCAAGACGAGATTCCAACTCATCAACATATTTCTTGCTCTCAATAGCAATGGACATAATTTCCATGAAGTTGGAACGAGCAATTTTATTTTTATGAAGAGCTTTAAAAACCATTTCCCCCTTAATTTTTAAGGAGGCAACATTATCATTCTCTTCATCATTATCCTCATCATCATTAGCATCAACATCATCATAAAGAGACATATTGGGGTACAAAGTAGGAGATGCCTTTGACGCCTTAGCCATAAGGCAAAACGCAATAGATGATGATGTAGGATCCCTTGAGGCACCATTAAACACCACATCTTGTTCCATGGAGTGTTCGGTTTCTCTACATTGTTAGCACAACAATTCGAGGAAATAGATGCATTTTATCATGGCAACAAGACATAGCAAGCATATCATCATGATATTTAGTCAAGCAATTTCTACATGATATGCAAGGACTATCAACACAAGCATGTGAAACATTTGGAGTGCTCAAGTGTTAAAGCCCAAAGAGGAGCATTGCAATAATATAGTGATGAAGGATCATCCACAATAAGCATACTATCATCATTGCAATGACCAACACTACTCACCATATCATTACCTTGTGGCAAACCACATGTAGGTGAAGTAGACGAAGTTGAGAAGACTATATGACTGGAGGTGGAGGGAGAACAACCATCCCCACAAATCTTGGACACACCATATTTATCTTGAAGCTTTGTCCATAACTCATGAGCATCCCGGAACGGCATGAGTTGAAATATAACTACATTGCTCAAAGCATCGAAAAGCACATTAGAGGCTTGAGCATTGAGATAAGAGTTTTTCTCATCCTCTAAAGATAATCTTTGGGGATCCTTTGGAGGAGAAAAACCCATATCTACAATTCGCTCTAAATTTGTGTCCATGACCCTAAAGAGATTAAGCATGTGAATTACCCAAACATCAAAATTTGTGCCATCGAAACTAAGAGTGTCAGAGAATCCTAATCCTCTAGTCGACATCTTTACTCTCTAGGCGGTTAAGCCCAACAAAGAGAGACGAGGCTCTAATACCAATTGAAAGATCGAGGATGTCGCCTAGAGGGGGGGTGAATAGGCGCTTTAAAACAATTACGGTTTAGGCTTGAACAAATGCGGAATAAACCTAACGGTTAATTTGTCAAGCACAAAACCTAAAACAACTAGGCTCACCTATGTGCACCAACAACTTATGCTAAGCAAGATAAGCAACTATGTGATAGCAAGATATATGACAAAGAACAATATGGCTATCACAAAGTAAAGGGCTCGGGTAAGAGATAACCGAGGCACGCGGAGACGACGATGTATCCCGAAGTTCACACCCTTGCGGATGCTAATCTCCGTTTGGAGCGGTGTGGAGGCACAATGCTCCCCAAGAAGCCACTAGGGCCACCGTAATCTCCTCACGCCCTCGCACAATGCAAAATGCCGTGATTCCACTAAGGGACCCTTGAGGGCGGTCACCGAACCCATACAAATGGCAACCCTTGGGGCGGTCACCGAACCCGACACTTTGGCAACCCTTGGGGCGGTCACGGAACCCGTCAAGATGCTCGGGCGATCTCCACAACCTAATTGGAGACCCGACGCTTGCCCGGAGCTTTACACCACAATGATTGAGCTCCAACACCACCAACCGCTTAGGGCGCCCAAGCACCCAAGAGGAACAAGCTCAAGGGCACCAAGCACCCAAGAGTAATAAGCTTCTCAAACTTCACTTCCACATATCACCGTGGAGAACT
The DNA here is from genome assembly GCA_021437245.1 of Aegilops speltoides. Classification (NCBI taxonomy): domain Eukaryota; kingdom Viridiplantae; phylum Streptophyta; class Magnoliopsida; order Poales; family Poaceae; genus Aegilops; species Aegilops speltoides. The sequence continues at coordinate 22,061,156 of CM038142.1, forward strand.
CAAACCGATGCACCAAATGCAATGGCAAGGGCACACGGAGTGCCAAGTCCTTCTCTCTCAAATCCCACCAAGCAACTAATGCTAGGGAGGAAAATGAGAGGAAGAACAAGAAGGAGAACACCAAGAAATCCAAGATCAAGATCCAAGGGGTTCCCCTCACATAGAGGAGAAAGTGATTGGTGGAAATGTGGATCTAGATCTCCTCTCTCTTTTCCCTAAAAAACTAGCAAGAATCCATGGAGGGATTGAGAGTTAGCAAGCTCGAAGAAGGTCAACAATGGGGGAAGAACACGAGCTCAAAGGATAAGGTTCAATGGGGAAGAAGACCCCCTTTTATAGGACCTCCTGAATCCAACCGTTATGTGCTCAGGTCGTGCACAAGCGGTACTACCGCTTAGAGGAGCGGTACTACCGCTTAGCACGCTCAAAACAGCCCAAACGAGAGAGAAAACACGAGTTTTTGGTCCGGGGCGGTACTACCGCTTAGGAGCCATGATAGTACTGCTCAGGAGCCGCGGTAGTACCGCTCTAGAGCGGTAGTAAAAAATTACATCCGCTCTAGTCGCGGTAGTACCGCTGCAGCCTTCACCAAAACAGCCACAACTTTTGCAAACGGACTCCGAATTCGATGAAACCAAGTTTGTTGGAAAGCTAGCGACAAGGGCTAACACAATCTTGAAAGAAATACCAATAATAAGCAAATGAGAAAAGGCCCAAAAGAAATTGGTGAGAACCCTTCCTCGGAGAAGACCGGTAAAACCTCCAACACCGAAAACATCATAGAAGACGCATGCAAACTCCGTTTTCGATGAACTCAAGCTTGTCATAAAGATGACCATAAGCTCTAAGACTCACACAGAGAATCAAACAAGAACCAAGAAACATGATGCAAGGATGCAATGGTTTGAGCTCTCGACGAACGATACGATCAAGCTACTCACTTGAGAGCCCCCCTTGATAGTACGGCTATCGATCCTATAACCCGGTCTCCCAACTACCACCATGAGACCGGTAAAATAGAAAACCTATCAAGGGCAAACATTTGCCTTGAACATGGTCCACTTGAGCTAGATGATGACGATCTTGACTCCCTCAAGTTGGACCACCTTTCTTGATTGCAATGGCTCGATGAAGACTAGATGATTGCTCCCCATAGTCCGCTATGGGTGAGCGACTCTTCGGCACATATTCACAAGTCCATTGACACCACAATGGATGGCAAGATTCAAACTTGATTGCTCCCCCATACTCCATTATGGGTGAGCCACTCTTTGTGTTGCTCCACTTGAACTTGCACACTGCAAACTTGATGACGATCACCACTTGATGTCATCCTTCATGGGTTGTATGGGACCTTCCTCTTGACGCAAGACCATGGAAACATACCTAACCCCACAAAGAACTCTCACGTAGACCATGGGTTAGTACACAAAGCGTAATGGACAATGCTTACCATACCATGGGAACACTTGGTCCCACTCGGTACATCTTCTATGCTTTGTGAGTTGATCAACTTGATTCACTCTTGACTTAGTCTTGATCAACCTTGAATCTTTCCAACTCTCTTCATTTGGATGATGTCTTGAAGGTAAATATGAATGATCACACAATCTTCTTCTTCAAGACATGCTTGCAATAAGCTCAACACTCACATGACCAATCTTTGGATAATTCCTTAATAGCACCTTGGTCAACCCATAAACTCCTTGAAACCAACACATGGACTTCAAGAAATGCCTATGGAAACATCCTTCAAATATAACTCGATGCAACCATTAGTCCATAGAGAATGTCATCAATTACCAAAACCACACATGGGGGCACTGCATGCCTTAGAGCATATCCACCCGTTCGGCCCCCCAGGGCGCCGAAAAAGAGCGTCCTGGAGGTGCGCCGGCGATAAAATCGGCGTTGGGGGCGGTTCGGCACCCAGCCGTCGCCCCCAGGTCGCCCCTAGGCGCCGAATTTAGCCCATCTCTCGGCCCAAATATGTCCAAAAACGGCCGGATAACTGTGTGAATCAATCCATATTCGGCGCGGTTCGGCGGGTTTCGGCGTGAATTTTCGCAAACAAATATGAATCAATTAGCTCCTCACATAGTTCGGCGTGTTTTCGTCTTGTTTCATGACATAAATCAAATAGTTCACTACAAATTATATCGTTTAACAAATAAAAACTCAAGTTTCATCACCATTCCCGGCCTCGCCCTTGAGCCTCCATAGGTGCTCCACCAGATCGTGTTCCGGTTCTTGATGCACCTGTGGGTCTCGGATCTCTTGACGCATATTGACGTAGTCAGTCTAGTTTGCCGGTAGCTGATGATCAACTTGGGCAAGAGGACCCTGCCTGTGGTATGGTTCAGTGTCAAACACTGGCTCTTCCTGCTCGCTCTCAATGATCATGTTGTGCAAGATGACACAGCAAGTCATGTTCTCCCACATTTGATCTTTCGACCAGGTCTGAGCAGGGAACCGGACAACAGCAAATCGAGATTGGAGCACACCAAATACCCGCTCGACATCCTTCCTGCAAGCCTCTGAATCTTCGCAAACCAGGCGTTCTTGCCTCCTGGCACAGGGTTTGAGATGGTCTTCACAAATGTCGACCATCTCGGATAGATGCCATCAGCTAGATAGTACCCCTTGTTGTACTGCCGTCCATTGACCTCGAAGTTCACCGGAGGAGAATGACCTTCAACAAGCTTGGCAAAGACTGGGGAGCACTACAGGACGTTGATGTCATTGTGAGTTCCTGGCATCCCAAAGAAAGAGTGCCAAGTCCAGAGGTCCTGTGTGGCCACTGCCTCAAGCACCACGCTTCAACCGCCTTTGACGCCTTTGTACAACCCCTGCCAAGCAAATGGACATTTCTTCCATTTCCAATGCATGCAGTCGATGCTTCCAAGCATCCCAGGAAATCCTCTTGCTTCATTCTATGCTAGGATCCGAGCAGTGTCTTCTGCATTGGGTGTTCGCAAGTACTGCGGTCCAAACACTGCCACCACTGCCCTGCAAAACTTGTAGAAACACTCAATGGTGGTGGACTCGGCCATGCGCCCATAGTCGTCGAGTGAATCACAGGGAGCTCTGTATGGAAGCATCCTCATAGCTGTCATGCACTTCTGGATCGAGGTGAATCCAAGTGTGCCGGTGCAATCCTTCTTGCACTTGAAGTAGCCGTCGAACTCCCGGATGGAATTCACAATCCGGAGGAAAAGCTTTCGGCTCATCCGATAACGGCGCCGAAATGTTTTCTCACCGTGCAATGGAGCGTCGGCGAAGTAGTCCGAGTAGAGCATGCAGTAGCCTTCCAGATGATGCCGGTTCTTTGCTTTCACCCGCCCAAGCGCCAAGCCACCTCGCTGCGGCTTCTCACTGCTCGCGAGCAGGCCGGCGAGGGCGGCGAGCACCATGAGATGCTCCTGCTCCTGGACGTCGACTTCGGCTTCCTCATCCAGCAACGCCGCGAGCGCCTCCTCATCTTTGGAGTCCATCGTCGGGCTGGGCAATTCACCGAACACCTTGTTGGCGAGGTGGGCGCAAGCCCGCCGGCGTATAGGCCCTGCGCGGCCGGAGCGCCGGAAAAGGTGCCCGGGGCAGCGGCGAAGAGGCTGCCTCGGTGACGCTCCTTCTTTTTCTAGGCTGGAGATGGTCTACCTAGCTGCGGCGGGCGGTGGTCGGTGCCAGGATCGACAAGGGTGGCGCAAGGTGGCGGCCGAGCGCGGGGGGCAGGAGGGCGAATCTGGGCGGGTGGATTGACTTTTCGCCTATCAATGTGACCCCAGGAACACTTTTCCCTTGCGCCGGAGCCCCCGAGCGCCCACCAGTGTGCCGGGTTCGGCCTATGAGCGCCGGGCGCAAAAACGGCCCGAGCCGGCGGAATTCAGCGTCCTGGGGGCGTGACTGGGCCGTTTTTTCGGCGCCGGCGCAAATAAATCGCCTGGGAAGGCCGTCCTGGGGCGGGGCTGGAGATGCTCTTAGACTCACCTTGCTGGAGACCTTGTGCATCTCTCCCATGATGCAGGACAGCAGCGACGACTTGCCGGAGCCAACCGCTCCAACCACCGCCGCGAGCTCCCCCTTCCTCACCTCCACCTCGATCCCTTTCAGCACCGGCTCCACCCCTCCGCCATCCTTATCCTCGCCATCACCGCCCTGGACGTCCCATGCGAACACCCCGCATTGCACCTTCACGGCCACCTCATCCCCGGCGGTGCCACTGCCAGGACGCTCCACCGTCGTGGTGTCGATCTCGGCGTCCGCCAGGAACTTGTACAGCCTGCCGAGCGACACGAACGCCTGCATGGACGTCACGATGGTCTGCGGGAACTTGCTCATGGGGCCTTCGAGCATGCGGAAGAAGGCGGTGGCCGTGAACACCTTGCGGCGTCGAGCTCCCCTCCGGCGGCGAGGTACGTCCCGAACACGAGAACCGTCATAGCGGTGGGCCCGCTGGAGTACACCACGTTGGTGGCGCACACGAAGAGTATCACCTTCTTCAGGCACCCCCCCTCGGCGCGTCGGAGCTCCAGCACCTTGTCGCCGAAGGTCTCTTCCCACGCCTGCAGCTTGATCATGCGCATTTGGCCGAGCATCTCCGTTAGGGCCTTCACGCCGCTGTCGTGGGTGCCGAAGAACTTGAACTGGTAGCCCAGGTTGAGCTTGTTGGCGAGCGCGGTGACCACGACGGCGGCGGTGATCACGGCGAGCGTCATGAGCACGGCGGGGCCCAGGTACCCGTACAGGAGGAACAGGGCCACCGCGATCTGCAGCGGCATCAGCCATAGGCCATGCAGCCTGTGCATGGCGCCGAACACCATCGAGGCGTCCACCTACATGTAGTTCACGATGGCGCCCGCGCCGTGCACGCGCGCCGCGCCGGTGGACAGCCGCAACGACTTGCGGTACATCGCCGTGAGAGAGCAGCGCGCCGCGGATGCGCATGCCCAGGAGCTGGCCCTGGAAGTTGTAGTGGTGCGACGCCAGCGTCTGGACCACGTTGTCGGCGATTAGGATGGATGGCGACAAGCCGGAGGCCCTCCCATGGCATGCCGCCGTGGCCGATGAACTCGACGAACCGGTTGATGAGCGAAGGGCCAACGTACATGGCCGCGAGCTGCACGAGCCCCAGCGCCGCGATGAGCGAGAATCTGCGACGGAAGACAGCGAGCGCTTCGCCCACCGGCTCCGCCACCCAGCGCCGCCGCCGCTTGACACGAGCAGAGCGTACGCAGACTCGGCGCGGTGGTCCAGCGACACCGGTGGGACGTTGGTGTCGGCGAGGGACTCGTTGGCGTGCCCTTTGGAGACAAGCGGGTTGATCCAGCTGAAGGTCGAGCGCGAGAGGAACGACGCGGTCATGTACGGCGTCACCGTCGCCGCCACCGCCGCGCTGGGGTTTTGGTCCTGTTCGTGTTCATCCTCTTCATCACGCGCCGGCGCCGTGTAGGTGGTGATGGCCATGTACGCGAGAGGAAGCGACACGAGCAGGCCGGCAAAGTCTAGGACGTCGTCGGGGAGGAGCAGCGAGCCGTCGGCGCAGCGGACGGCCGCTGAGACGGAGAACAGCGTGGTGCCGAGGGCGGTTGCGATCCAAAACATGCGGAGGTGCGGAGGGTGAGCGGCGGAGGCGAGCACGGTCCACGCGGCCGCGGCATGTGCGGCCAAGTGGACGGCGAGGAAGGTGGACTCCACGACGAGCCACGGCTTCGTGCCTGCTGCGGGCAGGAGGAAGATCGCGAGCGCGAGGAGGACGGCGGACGCCGCGGCGGTGAGGGCGGACGCACCGAGCGCGACGGCGTGGCGGCCGGTAGCCCGGAACGGCACGGCCGGAGTCGGTGACGGCAGCAGCGGCTCCTTTTCAGGGAACGCGCCATCGGCGCCATGGCGGCAGAGGGCGAGTACGAGCGAGGCCGCGAGGAAGAGGAGGTCGATGGCGCCGAGGAGCGCGCACTGCGGGCACAGTGAGAGGAGGAGGAACATGAGGGTGCCGACGAAGGAGCCAGATGACGAGGGCCGCGGCCAACACCCGGTGGTGGCCAGCCACCACGGGAGCCCTCCTCCCATCTCGCAGGTGCTGCTCCCATGAACCTCTTCGTTTGAGGAGAGGTGTTCGACCGTAGGAACGAATGAGGCCCTGTTTGATTCCAAATAAGTCACCAACTTATAAGTCGAAAAGTGAAAAAAGTGACTTATTTTGCCGAACAGACCCGACTTATAAGTCACCCCAATTTATAAGTCATAAGTTGCTCCTCCCCAACTTAAAACTTATAAGTCACCCCCTTTTGCGTGGGTCCTACCATCTGCATGATGTTGATTGGTGTGGGTAGGTGTGTCAGGTGACTTATAAGTCAGGTGATAACCAAACGGGCGTGACTTATAAGTCACTGGTTTTAAGTCACCTGACTTATAATTCGGGTGACTTATAGGAGAAATAGTTCGGTCAAATCGGAGAAGGTGGCGCAGCCGGCGGGACTCCATTGGCCGGGCACCTCCCACCCTTGCGCACTCCATTGGCTGGGTCGGCTGGTGCTGCGGGGAGACTGTAGCCCACGGACCCGGAGTTATATGGCCGAAGCCAGAATAAAGAACACCACACTCGGGCGCAACCATCGTCATTCGTGCCGCTTAGGCCCAAGGGGCTTAGCGTAGGTGCTTAGAAAAAAATGCTTTAAAAAACTATTTTTTCTCAAATATCGGTGGTTATTTTTAGAAGGGCAGATGCTTAATTAGGTATCCTTTTCTAGAAACTACTCCCTCCGTTTCTAAACATAAGTGTTTTTAGAGATTTTAATACGAACCACATACGGATGTACATAGACATATTTTAGAATTTAGAGTGTAGGTTCACTCATTTGGCTCTGTATACTACATCCGTTCCTAAATATAAGTTTTTAAGATATTTCAATGCAGACTACATACGGAACATAATGAGTGAATCTGCACTCTAAAATATGTCTATATACATCAGTATATAGTCCCTATTGAAATCTCTAAAAAGACTTACATTTATATATATCGGTATATAGTCCCTATTGAAATCTCTAGAAAGACTCACATTTAGGAACTGAGGGAGTAGTCCTTATTAAAATCTCTTGTTGTGTTTAATGCAACTAATGTCGTTTCCAAATTATAAGTAATGCAATTAACATGTTTCTAAATTATTGATGATGTGATGGATACATCATTGGAGGAGCGTGAGACGTTGGATATAGATGGTTGAATGGCTTGGATCATTTAAATTCAGCAAACTCGTGCTCTTATAAGTAGTATAGTATATAGTAGATAGATAACTATTGCTACTTGAGAAAAACTCAGCTTATTTTACTAAGCATCTCTCCTTAGGCAATGAATACTTTAGGTTCTAATAAAATACGCACAAGTTTTTCTCAAATTTGTTTAGAAAAAAGAGGTCAACATTTCTTTCTCAAATACTACCAAAAAACATGGCATTAGGGATACTACAGTTTATAAACTGTGGTACTTTGTTTATTTCAAACACATTTAAAAAAATAGTGGCTGTTAGAGAAGTCTGACTACACAAATCTTGGAAACTGGTATGTTTAAAAGATTTTTTTTTTACATTTTCATTCAGAACTTTTATACTTTTTATTTATTGTGTATCAACATTACAAATTCACCAGAATACAAGGAAGTTGGAAAACATCTAGTTCTTCACATGTTCTCATCAATTACGTAGCTTCCCTCCGAATACAGAAGCAAAGGAGTACATTATCTGTAATAAATGCAGTATATATTCGCATTTCCCGATGCCAGTATTCCTTGATAATCGATGCCTAGTTAAAGACTACTTCACTAAACATTCCAAAGCGGATAAAACAGCTCGTTGCTTTTTCTCAAATGAGTAAGCACAACTGCACAAGTAGATTGAGATCAGATGCCAGTAAACTAAAAACCTACATGGCCATGTTGTATTAATCGACTATCAATAGATTTAATGTGCCATCCTCCAGGACTGTTTTTTGTCAAGTAGCCTGCAGAATACTTGCACAGTTCACTAGCGATAAAGAATGTCGCAGTCCTCGGACCGACACAGCAAGGTCAGCGAAGGTGTGCCATCAGATGATAACAGGTTGCCACTTCCCAGCTCCAGTGGTTCAGGGGTTGTGGTTGAGGACCAGTAACTTTGGACCATATGGAAAGCACCCTTCCCTGTCTCTGATCGAGGGAAGAAATCAAGGCGCTTTACTTGCAAATCTCCAGCCATCAAGTTTCTGCCTAGAATTTCGAGTCGCAACGGGATGCCAAGTGCATATGTTAGAGCCCTCATTGCCAACATCGTTGGTTTAACATCCAGGGGGCGCACCTCCTTGTAGCAATACTGATGCCAAAACCATAAAATGTCAAATAGTGAGCTCGGTCTGTAAATGGTAAACTTAGTATTGGTTTAGTCATGATTATGTTATTACTGTACAAAGGACAGAAAATAACACTGTTTATGCAGAGAAAATTATCAACCTTGATAATTAAGTACATAAATAAACTTTTACGACAAAGACAAAGGACACATGATCCACTAGTTGATTATCCAAGAACAGTAGTAGGGATAAGAAACTCTAACCTGATGAACATTCATCTTTTCAGGGATAAATGATTTGTAATCAGCTTCTCGAGTACGGATCTCAGTCTCTGCCAGCAATCTTAGCAAAGAAATAACTGGGAAAAAAGTGTTAAGCGAGAGAGAACAAGTGGACAAACAAAACATCTTAGCAAGCTTGTAGTATCCTTACTCCTGAGTGGCATGATCTCCTCTAGACTTCTCTTGTACAGCTCGTCAGAACTCAGACTGCAAAAGATAAAAGCAAATATTTTTAAAACCCAAACGTAACAACAAAGAAGCGAAGGGATCTTGAAACTTAATGTCATATCCTGTCAAACAAAATTGCTACAAAACATCAAGTTAAAAGCTCATACCCATTTGCAACAGAATTGACCAAATGATTCAACTCCTGAAAGAATATGAAGACAAATGGTTAAGTATATAATTTGAGATGTATTATGAAGAGAATCATATTTGTTTAACATACGGCATACAGCAGTTGTAATGGTGTGGGAAACAAATATTTCCGCGACATATCATGCCGACTGCTCCTAATGCTCCACTACTTTTGTAGTGAATGCTATTTCAGGAAACAATACTTGAGCTGAATAGCATCCATACTGTAGCAAGAATGAGAAGTGGAGTTTTAGTCAAGTGGAATATGATGACAGACCATAGCATTATTAAGGAGCTCTCAAGTTGGTATGGTCCTGTAGACCAGTACTCTCCACCATGTCATATACTCGGTGTTTCAAAATCTAAATAGCGCGCTATAGCTTTTACAGCATGAAATTCTAAGCCATTGAATAATTTCCTGTCAGAGCTAATACTGCTATATCCAATATTCATATAGCAGCTATGGTTCCTCCATGCAACATGTGCCAAAACTACTTCAACTAAATAAACATTTTTTCCTCTATACTCTTCTTAGATATCCTTAAAGAAAAAGTAATATGGAAACAAGAAAAATAAATATTTGGAGAACTCCACAGCCCTCCCCTAAATTTACATGTATGGCAGAGTGCTCATAGGTTTTCCCTCTCCTCTCACTCTGCATGCCCCCTCTGCTTTAGGTCACATATTTTGGAATTCGCTAAGACCAAGGAGTTTAATACTTCTTGGAACCTCATGCTATTCTTTTGATAAGAAATAGATTAGTTCAGGCTAGCTGTCGTAGTTCAGTAGACATATGGCTCAGTGTTTACTATATGTCTCGCTACATATATTTCATACTCGGAAATCGTAACAGTAACCAAAGATGTGTATTATAGTAAAAAGTGAGAGTAGATTTTAGCTTTTACGATGGCCTGCTATATGTGATAGATTTTTCCTATCCTTTATGTAGCAGACCACAAACAACGATTACGACCTTGCATCTACTTCTCGTTTCATTTAAGTGTGTAGTGCCATATGCTTTTTTTTTACAGAGGGCAGAAAAACAGTTTCTACAGAGGAAAGAAAAACACAAAAACATTTGAAGGTATTGTTCTGTATCAAAGATATTTTCCGATGATGTAGCATGGGTTCAGATAACTTCAAAGCAGATTCAGCAAGGGCACTGGACAAAAATAGTTAGAGAAGAGGCTCGAGCCGAGCTTGACTTTGAATTAACAAAGCCGTCAACCCGCTAGGATTACAGCCAACCACATCTTACAAGCAGCACTGGACAATTCAGGCCACATAAGGGACATCAAGTTATTTTGGCAAGTATTATAAATCATACGTAGTTTGTTTTTCACTAAATGACTGAACTAAGTTTTACAAAGAACTAGGGTTACGAGGTCAGAGAAAAGAAATGAAGCTTCTGTAAGCTAGGAGAATACATACAGAAACAACACTTGAAAAGTATTCTTCAGGATTTAAGAAGTATGCTTTGTCCCATTTCAGACGACAGAAATTCTCTCTGGACACTGCCACATGTTCCATTAGACGAGTAACTTCAGCTTGACTATCTTGCATTTGTCCAAGATTTTCCTGTTTACAAGCATAGTCATATCAAACTTTGATGCAAAACAAAAAAGCAACAGCATAAAAACCTAGTAACTTAGAAAGTTACCAAGTAGGAGAAAAAGAAAGCTCTGTAGAAATAGTTGCCATCTCCGCGAGTTCGTCTGAAGTGCAAATAGCGCTGACAAAGAACCTGCACAAAACTAGTTTTGCGCATTAGCATAGAACACTTAAATAACGAGAATGCTCCTATAGTGGCATGCAAACTTACCTTGATAATTTCCTGGAAAATGTCATTATCTGGATAATCCTGAACCAAATCCAAGAGTGGTTCCTGCCATACAAAGAATAAGTATCACAAAAAGGGCACTAATGATTTAGTAGATTCATCTGAATTAAGGATGGATTCGATAAGTAATGCTGAAGCACAAGGCGCAAAATTGTAAGCCTAAGAAATTCTTTTATGGTTTCCACACATCAATCATCCACTTATTTGGTAGGAAAATGATATGAGGCCTTCATTGGGAAAACCTATGTTACATTAGATAAGGATCATCGATCACAATGTGCAAAACTGAAACTTATTTTATGTCACATAAGAACTTCTCCTGTACCCTAACTCACATTATTGGTAAGACTTGAGACACATGACCTTATCAAGGGTAAGTTCCACTGTAACTACAGAGTAACGTCTACGAAAATGTTATGTTCCAGAAAGAAGAACAAACTAACAACAAAGGATTCAAATAGAAGCCAATGATTTTTCCATCAGATAATACCATAGTTCCCTCAGGGCCTGATTGCAGTTTGACAAACATTTTAAGGTTGCATGTAACACACACTCAAACAAGGGGAATGATAATATATATTAGCAATAGCATGCTAAGCAAGATCGAGTTAACTCTTGAATATCTAGTGAAAGTTTATTGTAGGACATCGGAAAGGTCAGATGGTGTTAACTGAATGAACAAAAGATTAAAAAGTCAATGCATTGTTGTGAACAGAGGATCTACAATGTTCTCACCTGGCATCCTAATGCCCTTGGACGAGCATCCGGACACCGGAAAACACCATTGACACTGAGAATACGGCAGTCCTTCGGTGGTCGGAGGTATGTTCTCTTGCCATCCAGCAGCTGATTCCAGTTTTCCCACAGAGAAAAATATTCATTTTTGTTGAGCGGCACCGAGTCATGCCGAACAAGATCATGTGGGAGATTCTTCTTTTGAGTGCTCATAAACAATGAAATGTAGAATTTCTCCTCATCTGGTAATTCATCCTAAATAATTGCAGACAGATAGTTGTGAAGGATACTTTCCAGCACGAATAAGGCCCATAAGTACAAAAAAACAAGTGTAGTAACTAAAACAAATGATTCAGACTCCGACTAATGCAATCAACAACTAGAAAATTAATTCCAACACCGCGGTGACTGACGAGGCATCCTTCTCTGTGTTCAGAACAATTGAACAAAGAACTCAAGTTGCCAAATCACCGAAATGAACTAAGAACTAGTAGCAGCAAAGGAACACAGATTTTCACCTGATCCTCTTGCATCACCTCCCAACCCTCATCATCTCCGTCTTCGGGCCAATCATCATCATCATCCAGTCCTTGATCCTAGAAAATGGCCGAACATGCTTGTAAAAAAAGTACTTTCCAGCACAAATGCAGAGAACAGCGGGAAAAGGTGCAGTGAATACCAGGCATCATTAGATAAACAAAAGGCAAGTGTAATACTCCCTCCGTTCACAAATATAAGATTTTTCCGAAAAGGGTTCACAAATATAAGATGCTTTGGATATTTCAATATGGACTACATACGGACTGAAATGAGTGAACAAACACACTAAAATGTGTGAATATACATATGATTCACAAAAAAGTTAGAACATGTTATATTTATGAATGGAGGGAGTAACAACCACAACAACTTATTCAAACTCCAACGGGTACAATCAACAAGTAGAAAAGAAAATCTAACACTGTGATGACTGACAAGGGATCACTCTCTGTGTTCAGAACAACTGGACAAAGAACTCAAGTCACCAAGTCACGGAATTGAACCAAGAACTATCAGCAAAGGAACACAAATTTTCACCTCGTCCTCGTCATCATCATCGTCCTCGTCCTCGTCCTCGTCCTGAGGCCAGTCATCATCAATATCCTGTCCTTCATCCTAGAAAATGGCAGGGCATTGTAAGATAAACACTTTCCAGCGCAAATGCAGAGAACAGAGTAAAGAAGAGTGCAGCGAAAACAGAGCATCCGATCCAGACACAGTTTTCAGTTATCTTGCCATGGAAATATCCAATCTAGCTAGCTAGCTTTCCTGGTCGCCCGATTGGAACATCAAAGGAACGCGATTTCTGAACAGAAACCCCAACGAACTCCCTCCTTTTCCTTTTACAAAAGAATTCAGGCACTACGTCAGGCGTCACGAAATTAATTGGAGGGCTCGCAAGCATGCACGCAATCCATCTTCCCAACAAGGCAACAACTACACCAATTCTAAGAACGCAGCCAAGAAAATGGTAACTGAACTACGGCGACACCCGATCCTGCGGCAGCCGAGCCAAGAAAGCACCCAGCCACGAACAGGCCGCAAGAGATGCCCCAAAGGGGACCAAAAACGAAGCCGAGGTCACCCCGACGCACCACCGAATCGCGCCGGGCGACCATCACCGTTCACCCAGGAGGCAACAGGAGGAAGCAAGATTGCAAGAAAGAACTCACCGTGTACTTGACGACGGGGGTCAGCGGCGGCTGCCGAGGCGGCTGGAGCGGGAGCGGCGAGGTGGAAACCGGCGCGGGGTCGAGGGAGGGCGACGGCGCGGGGCCTGGCGCAGGCGGCGGTGTGGGTCCGGCGCCGCCGTCTCCGTCTCCGTCTCCGCTGCTTCCCGCCCTGTCGCTGTACAGCTTGACCTTGAAATTTATCCCCATTTCTTTCGCTTGCTGGAGATTTCCTTTCTGCCCCTGCGCGAAGCCCTGGCTTCTTCCCGCTGGACCCCTCCGTTCCTGGAGAATTCGGTAGCGGTCTTTTGCAAGGGCCCAAGTGGTTGATATCTTATATACTACTCATTCTGTAAACTAATATAAGATGTTTTATATCATTATTAGCGACTCTACATGGTAGGAGAGTCCGAGAGTGTATCAGCAAATTGTCCCAGCCCGTCACTCAAGCTCTCTTTCAGGCCCCCAGCCCAGCCTCCCTTCCTCCTCCTTCGGAGACCTCGTCGCTGACAAGAGGAGTGGGATATCCTCTCCCCCTTATTTACGGTGTTCTTTTTGTAGGTCAATGTTTTCCTTAGATTTTGTTTCCCTAACGACATTGATCAGGTAGTGGCAGTGAAGGCCTATTAGAATAGTCTTTCCAGCCACTCCCTAAATCACGACATCCGATCTGACCGCACCATAGAGTTGTGAGGGTATATGTGCTGCCAGGTATGTTGGCTCTCTTCGGATCTTGATAGTGGTGTATCAATCAAGCGAAGCAATGGTCTCGCTCTTGGTGTGGTGATTTAGACCCCTTTCAATGTACTCGGCGCCATGACTCGGGTTCTCCAATCCTTTGGACTGGTGGTGAAGGATTGAAAGCCTGTGTGGTGTGGGGTGATGCACAAGCCGATGCTCCTTTGGCATTTACTAGATCCTCATTTCTAGCGGTGAATTATTATTGCGGTCAAAAATCTGGTTTAGCGACAAGGCGGCGCGGGGCAGCACCCACCGACCGTGGGGGATGGGAGGGGGAGGTAGGTGGATAGGGTGCAACATGTCGGTGGATGGAAGACTTGCGCGTGATCCATTTGCAGGGAGAAGAACGCATCTGAGAGGGTCAAGACGATGATCCAGCCGCCCATTTGCATCTAGTGGCTAAGATATTAATCTTTTCCATGTACCCAAGGTGTAGACTGTCCCTTTTTCTTATCCTCTACCACCGTGCTCCATCGAATCCACTTTCTCATCCCACTGGCTCTACTACTCAACCACCTAGCTCGCGGTCGTTATCTAGTGCCCTTGACCTGCCTCGCTATATTGTCATGTCACTACCAACCATCAAGCGGCCACCACTCTAATGAGAGGGCACTGATAAATTCGCAAAGCAATAGTTACCGTCGTCCTCATTTCCACCGCTGCTACCCTCTTATATATTCACTTTATAAGGTGCACATGTCTTTCGATATTTAACTTCGACCCTTCAATAGACCAATAGTTTAAGAATCATGTGCCTTCTAATTACATTAAAAACTTCTTTCAAATACCCCCTCCGTTTAAAATATAATGTGCATTAGTTTTGTAAAGAAGTCGAACCTTTCTATGTTTGCAAGACAGAATGTGTATTAGTTTTGTAAAAAGTCAAACTTTTCTATGTTTGCAAGACATATCAACATCTACCATACTGCACAAATAAAATATAAAAATATGTTTTGTGAAGAATCAAATGGTAATGATTTGTATTGTACATGCATACTGAGAATATAAATTTGGTCAAAGCTATAAAGTTTGAGTTCTAAAAAAAAGAGTACACCTTATATTTTAAACCGGAGGGAGTATATATAACTTTAGTGGAATAAATTTTGTGACACATAACAGCATTTTTTTTTTTTGCGGGTACACATAACAGCATGCATGTTCCTTGCTTAAATTCATGGTTGAACTTGAATATCGAGAAATGTGTACACCTTTTAAGGTTTAAGCCAAGGTAGTAGTAGTAAGAAGTGTTGAAGACTAGGGACAAGTTGAAGACTAGGGACAAGTGATTTGTAAAAGTGTCTCTTTTTGTGATCTATATGAATTTCCCAAAGAAAAAACCAGGCAATGCAGATCGGAAAACTTGTCACAACTCGCAAGGTCAAAGACTGTGAAACTGGTCAAAATGATGACCATTTTTTTTCTGAGACAAAAAAATGATGACCATATAAGAGAGGAAGAACTGTGCCCGTCACGTACAGTGTAGAGTTTTCTTTTTTCCTTTCTGAGCGTTGAGCGTAACCTGCCACTACGGACGGATTGGGCCTGGTCCGGCGTGCGTTCTCCAGTTGGGCCAGCGGAGGAAGAACCAGGCTGCACGCAGATGCGGCCCATTTGGACCACCCCGCGGTTCCTGCTGCTCGCGGGACACAGCAGCGCCCTAGAGTTTAGTACCACATCGGTTAGCGAAGGTGCTCGGGACCTGTTTATAAGCGTCGCTCTTGCAACCTCGAGTACGTTTGGTTTCACGGCAAAAACGGTTATAGCCTCGCTGGGCTAGGATACGTGTTTGGTTTCCCTAAAATAAACTCGCTTTGGAGGGCCAGATAGCCTCGCTTGGCCAGGAAATGCTCGCTCGCCAGGGAGAGCCAATTCAGCTCGCTCTCGACGGCAAAAACACATCGCACGAAAAGAATCGCTACCGATAATTATGGCAAGAGTCCATGTATTACGGAGTGTATATATGGCACGGTTTGATTTGTTCTGGACGTACGTATTAATTTTTATATACTCCAGCAAAAGCAAATAACCAAACACGCAGCCCAGGCAAGGCTGGCAAAGCCGAGTTGAGCTAGCTGGGCTAGCTCAGCGATAGCCTATCCCAGCAATGCAACCAAACGTACCCCTCATTGTCCCTTCGGGGACATCCGATAAAATTGGAACGATACAGAGAAGATTAGCATGGCCCCTGCGCAAGGATGACACGCACAAATCGAGAAATGGTCCAAATTTTTTTAAGATTTTGCGCGCCGGTCCCTAGCATTTTGCAGATACGCCCCCGAGCCATCTTCTCCTGCGGTTGTGGCGCTCTGCACTTTTCTTTGCAGCTAGGTCCTTCCACGCTTTCCTTCTCTTCTATCCAAGCCCTTGGTCTTCAGTTCTGTACTTTTTCATGCTTTTTTTTTTATTTTCTGTGGCTCCTTTTTGGGTGACGCATGTTTCACATCTATTTGTGTGTATATGTTCATTTTTCTATCTAACTGATTTTTAGTATATCGGTTAAATCACTACTCTTCGCGTGCATGGTTGGCAATGGTAATTTTTTTGTGGGCCGGCTCGTTGGATCGCATTTAAGCCTCTCGCCTTAGTATACCTTGCCCTATTTACACACCATGCCACCCCAACGTACTGGTCCTATATGTTTTTACAACGTAATAAGTTGTAATATGATTGTCTCCTTGTTCTTGCAATGAACTAAATATAGTTTCATTGTCGTTATTACGAACTTTTTATATATTTTTGTGTTGTAGAATAGTATTTTGACCCCACATGCCCATGTTGAAAATCATTGCTCCGCCACTATCGTTGTCGAAGGCCACCGGAGCGGCTCTTGGCCGCCAGCTTTGTTATTTTCCCGGTGATGGGGCTTGGCCCTGCCACCAATCTCTAGCAGTTGTGAGAGAAGTGAGGACAAAGAGCTAGGAGGAGACAACTGTTGCCTTCTCGCTTGCAAAAACCATGTCTATCTTCTTGAGCTATCCACCCCGTGATGATAAAACACCATGAGTAAAATCATGCATGTTGAGTCATCTCATCATATGAATAGCATGAGTACAACTGCATGCTTGATGCGTCGGGCAGTGATTTTGAATTGACAAGCCCAACAGGCCGGTCAACAAGAAAACAAAATTAAGTAGAGGAAAAAACTGGATGGGAGGTGAAGGCGACAGAACAAACTCCCCTTTGTAGAGATTACATGCACAAGGTAAGTTACGTAAATGGGCCGATCGGATATTGCCCAGACTGAGTTGCAGCTTGTCGAGCCCAAGCTTCAAATGAAAACAACTTTCAGATTAGCATGGAATTAGGAAGGAAATCTGGGTGGATTTTTCTAATATTTGTTTACAAGTTTTCCTTCTCGCTTGAGTGTGTCTGGAGAAAAATGCTATCATTTTTTTGTTCACAGGGTTTATCAATAGTTCCACGTGTGCGCAAAGGACCTAATAGTTGTTAGCTAATTAATCGTCCACATTTGTATCTTGCTTATAGCGAGACAGGCGGTCGCGCCGCCTCAAGGGAGACTCTGATGGGCGACACAATAAGATCGTGTTGGTTTGTTATGTAGGTCTGTTTCTTTCTTCTTTTCTTTTATTTTTATTTCAAAAAAATCTAACTACATATATTTCGAAAAGTTACTTACTCAACTTTAAAAAATGTTCACCACACATAATATTTTTACATGATAGTAAAAATATGTCACATGATTTAAACAAAATGTTCAGACCATGTAAAATAATTGTATGATTTAAAAAAATCATACCATTAAAAATGTTCATGACATTTCCAAAAACAAAATAACGTGTTTAACAGGTACATATGTTCATGATGTATTTAAAAAATGTTCAACGTGTGTTGAATAAATGGATATTATGTACTAAGAAAATGTTTAGTGTGCATTTGATAAATGATCGACATATATCTAAAAATGTTCTATATGTATTAAAAATATATTAAACGTGTGTATAGAGAAATCGAAGGTGTTTTAACAGATAAAACAAATAAGGAATTGAACAAAAACAAAAAAGAATAAAAATAAAAGAAAGAAAACCGGTAAACTAGTAGGAAAATATTTAAAAGGAAAATAAAAAATTGGCAAAACCTTCACAAAACCGAATGGACGATCCCGAAAATCACCAGTTGTTTATATAGCTTTCTCAAAACCGGTCATACAGTTCATAAATAGCTTCTATTGGACAGGCCAAGTCAAATTGTCGCTGAAGGTAAGAGGAGCATATGTCTCGCAATTAGCGAGACATAGCTGTCGGACAATTAATATCTGTTGGATATGGTTAGATTGAGATCAACTCAGACAAGTCAGAGGTTGTCTCAGCCTTGAAAGATGGCATTTCTTTCTCAGTAGCTATAACTAATGAATGTTATTTCATGGCTTTAGACTTCACTCATGTTATCTATCATCACTGTAATAGAGAGAATAATCACGTAGCTCATGAACTAGCTAGGATAGTTAGGTTTTCTCTTCCTAATGTCTGCATGGATTCGTCCCACGAAGTGATGATTATCCCTGATTGTAAATGAGGATTATTCATAAAAACAAAAACAAAGATCGTTTTGATTGAAATAAAGAAGGAGATGATTGTCAAAAACAAACACACGCAAGCTGCGGAAATGGGCCGGTCGAATATTGACCAAACTGGGGTGCATTGTGTTCATCCCAAGAAAGAAGCATCTGCGCTGCGTACGGACAGTGCCCCCGCGCATACTATTTCTTGCAGGAAACTCCTGTTGAAGGGTGTAGAGTAGTTGGGCCGGCCCATTTTCACGCACAGTTAAACAAAAAAGGGAATGGGAAAAATGAGAAAAGCGGGGATCAGTCTCTTGTCTCCTAGGAGAGGGCTCCCTACGCTAGCCACTGCGCTGGTGTCTTGCACGCGACAAGTTGTTGGCGCGATGTGTAATTGAGGCAAACGACGCCGGGTTTTCCATGGTTTTCACTTTTTTCTGTTTTTTCTTTTTGTTCTTTGACATGGGTTTTCTCCATTTTTTGTTTGATTTTATTTTTCTTCTTCCCCATTTTTTGTTTTATTTCCATTTTTACTCTCAATTTTTTTTTATTTTGTTTTTTCTTACTTTGTTTCTTTTTTCTCCATTTAGTGTTGAATACTAGGGTGCACCCTACTTATAGAGAAAAAGAGCCAGGGTGTCTTTGTTTTTTTCCTCTCCAAGTTTTTTCATTTGTTTCTTCAGTTTTTTCTTTCCTTTTTCCTTTAGTTTATTTTGTTTCCTATTTGGTTTTTTGTTTGTTTCTCTTTGTTTTTCATTCTATATTCTTATATACATGATCAATATTTTTTAAATAAAGTACTTTATAAAAATTCATATACTTTTTCAACATTTTATATACACGATAAATATTTTTTCAAATATTTTCAATATTTTTTTCACTCACTTATTCAACATTTTTATATACATGACCAACAATTTTTCAAATACTTGTTCAACATTGTTGCAAATAGTTGTTCAACATTGTTTCAAATTTATTTTGAAGAGTTCTTTTGTAATATATATATATATTGAAGTATAAACAGAAATACAAAAAGAAATGAAAAAGAAAACAGAAAATGTAAAGAAAAAACAGGAAAAAGAGGTTGCGGCCTCCCGCGCTTGCGGGCCGGCTCAGCTCGCTCGCCCCTTCAGCGAGATATAGGCCTGCCCCAGTGCCCCGACCACCGCACACCACCATAGCCACGCCGGCCGGAATCCTCCTCCTCCCTCCAAGAAAGTCTCTTTCTTCCCATGCCGGCCGGATCTCTCTCCGTCGCGCCGCCGCGCGCGGAGTGGGGGACTAGTTCGAAGCAAGAGATAGGAAGGGGCCGAGCATCGCCGGCGGCCGGAGAGGAGGGGGAAGAAGAGGGGGCAGATGGACGACACGCCGCCGTCCTTCCGGCGCCGTGGATGTGCAGCGGAGCGGGGCAGAGGGAGTGAGCCGCTACGAGTACGTATTTGGATCGGAGCTCTCCGTCTCGCTTTAGGTTAACTCTGAATTCATGCATTTCTTTCAGAAAGCGTGTGCAGTTCTTGCTTCATACTAGTACTATTTCTATCTGAAACTCAATCTGTGATTTACCCCTAATGTTTGCTTCTTGGAAATTTGCCATTGCCCATCATGTTCTGAATGGCACGCGTGATGCTCAACATGACTGACTTACACTGCACGGTTTGATTCTGATAAAGATCTGGTTTAGACATACCAGGGCCACGAGACTAGCCTCTCACAAAGCTATACTCTGAAACGCAACTGAAACCTGTACCGGTAGGTAGGATTGTCTCCAAAGCCCTGAAAGTCTGAAATGCAACCGAAACCCTGTGGGATTGGCTACACTAAGGCCCAGTGTTGTGCTTTGTGGTCGACTCCAAAGTCGTGCACATTTCTGCCCCCTCTAGTGCAGGTCTTTGTCAGTCAAGTCCGCAAAGTGTCTTGGAGGATAACATTATATATCTAGTGCAAGATTAGTGCTTAATGCTGCAGTCATGGTCCAAGTTTGGTTCTGGAACAGCATGTCACTCATGAGCGACAACACCCTTTGGTCGATTCAGAGCGGGGAGGATGATGCATTGAAATTAAAAACGTAATAAGCTTCTTTCTTTGAATCTTATATCAACACAAGCATTCAACTAGTTTGAAGGCCACTTTGGCTACTTTGTGGACAACTCCAAAATCATGCATATTCCTGCCCCTCTCGGCCTCCACATATCGAGTGCAGGAGCTTCGGTAGTCCAAGTCCACAAAGTGTTTGGACCCCAAATCAATCTATTATCTATCCCCAAGATTAGTGCTTAGCGGTCAGTCATTGCCAATGTTTGGTCGTTAGTGCATGTCTGTGGCCATTCTCCAAAATGTTGGTCAACAACTCAACAATGCCACTAATGCTCCCGTGAATAATATAAAAAAATGCCACTAATGAAGTTGCTTTGCTGACTAAGCATACCTCCTTGGCCATGGACTAGACTGTGAGCTAGTCTACAGTCTAGGGATGGCTAGTTATAAAGACCGCAGCAAGCAAGGAGCGGAAGAAATAACACACACATCCTGCTCCCAAACCTACAGCCTAGAATTCACGGCATAATCTGGAAACCTTTTTCTTCCAAATGGGCTGCTACCTGCTATGGAGATGTCTGTTCCTGGTCCTCTGTGGAGTGTGCTCCATGTTTCCGACTTCTTCGGGCTGTTTCATGGAGGAGAGAGCAGCCCTCATGGATATTCGCTCTTGGCTTGTGAATGCAGAGTTCAAGGCTCCCACGTCTTGGGGAGACGGTGATGACTGCTGCTCGTGGGAAAGGATAACCTGCGACAACACCACACACCGAGTGTCTCATCTCAACCTTTTCCAGACCTACCAAGAAAACCTACGCTATATCGAAGACGAATGCCCGAATCTTAACTTGACGATCTTTTCTTCGTTTCGGGAGCTTCAACTGCTGAATTTCTCTGGACATTATGCTTGCTTACAGAATTTCGAGGGTACGTGCATCTCTTCTTTTAATTTTCCAATAATTTTGATTACCAATCATCTTATTCTGAAGCAAACAATTCCTCAGGTCTCCAAGGATTGAGTAACCTCAAGTATCTCGACCTCAGTTGCAACAATTTTCAAGGTGGGGGTATCCCGGGATCTGTTGGCAAACTGGTTTCTCTAGAAGTCATAAATCTCAATGGAAACAACATAGGTGGGACTCTTCATAGTACAGGTACTGAAACGAAAAATATATATTCTTTTTTCAGTTGATGCAATTATTTTTTTACTTACTATAAGGCATGTACAAATGGCAGATTTCAGAAATCTCCGTAATCTGCGTGAATTGCATTTGGGATCCAGTCAATTGAAGGGTAGCCTCCCAGCATCCATATTTGCACTTCCACGCCTTGAGTACCTGGATCTTTCATACAACCTCTTTGAAGGACACATACCTATAAACTTATCTCGGAATTTGCGATTGCGAGAATTGTATTTGACTTTCAATAGATTGAGTGGAGGCCTCCCAGCATCCTTATTTGCACTTCCACGGCTTGAGTACTTGGATCTTTCAGACAACCTATTTCAAGGACATATTCTTACAAACTCATCTTGGAACCTCCGAGAATTGCATTTGGGATCCAATCAACTGAGTGGTACCCTCCCAGCATCCGTATTTGCACTTCCATGCCTCGAGTACTTGGATCTTTCATACAACCTCTTTAAAGGGCAGATACATATAAACTCATCCTGGAACCTGCGAGAATTGCATTTGAGATCCAACCAATTGAGTGGTAGGGTCCGAGCATCCGTATTTGCACTTTCATGCCTTGAGTACTTGGATCTTTCAGAAAACCTATTACAAGGGCATATACCTATAAGCTCATCTTGGAAGTGTATATCATCGCTTCATACTATCCGGTTATCTGAAAACAGGCTAAGCGGTCAATTTGATTTCTTCTGGATGAGAAACTGTACTAAACTCAAAGAGATAGATCTGTCCAGGAATACTGATTTGGTCGTTCAAGTAAAAATGCATGGCTGGGTACCTAAATTTCAGTTGAATACACTAAGGCTCTCTTGGTGTAACCTTGATAAGAGCATGATTACTGAGCCACATTTCCTGCACACACAGAATCATCTGCAGTTTCTCGATTTGTCCAACAATAATTTGCCGGGGAGCATGCCCAACTGGCTGTTCACAAAGAAAACCACACTAGTTTACCTGAATCTTGCAAATAACTCACTAGTTGGATCACTAGATCTGACAGGGCAACCCCAAACTAATCTTAAAGAGGTGAATGTATCACTGAACCTAGTTGAAGGACAGCTGCCAGCCAACATTGGTTTGATGTTTCCTCATCTGATAATTCTCGATGTTTCCCGCAACACTATTTCTGGAACAATACCACCAGCATTGTGCAACAGCAGCATACAACTTATGGACCTATCAAATAACAGATTTACAGGAAAAGTACCAGCTTGCTTGTTCACTGATTGTTATGCAATGAATATACTGAAGCTCTCAAACAATACACTTGGTGGCAAGATACTTGATGGGGCTAGTAGCTTCTCTGCTAACCTGTGGGCAATACACCTAGGCAACAACAAATTTGAAGGGACTCTCCCTAGAAATCTGTCTGGTAATGTTCAAATCATGGATTTGCATGATAACAAGATGTCAGGAGAACTGGACACTTCATTATGGTGTCTTCCTTCACTGCAAGCTTTGAGCCTTGCTAATAATGGTTTAACTGGTGGCATTCATCCAGAAATTAGCACATTAACAAATCTTATGATGTTAGACCTGTCAGGCAACTACTTTACAGGACGTCTCCCAAACTGCGGCACTATGGTATACCTCACGTTTCTGAGTGTATCGGGGAATTCCCTGTCAGGCTCCCCGGGTGCCTTTTTCAACAGCTCCTACATTACGGCTTTAGATCTCAGCAATAATCAGTTCACAGGCAACCTTGAGTGGGCACAACATCTTTCTCAAGTCAGTGTACTTTTGTTAAGCAGGAATAAGTTTGAGGAACATATCTCTTCAAATCTTTGTCATCTCCAACACTTGAGTATAATTGACATCTCGCACAACAAACTTTCGGGTTCCGTACCACCATGTATTGGTGGCATTCCATTTGAACCCATTGATCCTTTCGAAAATTGGCCCGCAGCTGGTACCATTACCTATGGAGGAGGGGAAAATGGTTTGGACTTTGTTTATACCAATAATTATGACCTCCCAGGCTTCACCTTCACAACTAAAGGGCACCCATACACATATGGACAAAACTTCTTCATATCGATGTCTGGCATTGACTTCTCTTCAAACATGCTGTCAGGTGAGATCCCGAAGGAGATGGGGAATTTGAGCCATATCAAGTCTCTCAATTTGTCGAACAATTTCTTGACTGGACCGATTCCTGCAACCCTCGCAAATATGAGCGAGATCGAAAGCTTAGACCTGTCCAAAAACAGGCTGAATGGATTGATACCATGGCAGTTGACACGGCTATCATCATTGGAGGTGTTCTCTGTGGCATACAACAACTTATCGGGATGTCTGCCAGACTCTGGTCAGTTTGGCTCATTTGATACAGACTGTTACAGAGGGAACAACAACCTTCGATCCTGCACTTCCAGTTCAGGTCATGTGGCATGGAATGGTACTGCAGGAAGTGTGCCTGATGATTCTGACCCGATCCTCTACGTGGTCACCGCTGTTTCGTTCGTCTTGGCATTTTGGGCCACTATCACTTCCGTATTCTGCCATTCATTTGGGCGGCATGTTATTCTCAAACTATAGTAGGTAAAGATGGAGAGAGGGCTAGTGATTAAGAGTGATGATGTGTAAACAACACAAGGAGATCACTTTTGTAATCTGCTTTCCCATTATGCATGTATTTGTAAACTATGTTACCTTGGTTTAATATGGAAGAGTTTTTGTGAAACCTTGTCAAGTAAGAGTTACCGTAAAAATAGAACCCTGAATGGTGGCTGGAATCATCAGGGGTTGGATGTTTTTGCTGCCTTTTCTTGTAAGTTCATGGTGCAGAATGGTGGTGTAATGTTGAGATTTTGGCTACTTCCTTTAGCACTTATTTTTTTTCTGAACTGAATTTTCTTTAGCACTAGTGAAGTCTCGTAATGTTTGTAATGGTAGAAATATTTCTTTAGTTGAGGATTTTGGAGGGTATGTGCTGATATGCTAAGCTGCACGCGCGATTGGGCTCGATATACTACATAGCCCCTTTTGTCACTCTTGGAGTCGTCTTCCTCTGCATCTCCTTTACTTTGTTTTTTACTGTCAGCAATGATGTTCTTGTGTCTGTGGCTGCTATAGACAGCGTTTTTCGGTCCGGGCAGTGGGGACGTTTGGGGAGTATTTGAGGGGTTCAATCATATATGCTCTAAGATAGACATTGCTAGCTACTCGCTTCGATCCATATTAATTGACGCGGTCATATTACAACTTTTATCCAACTTCCAGCTGCTATCTCTCAACTGTCAAACATCACTTTTCGTTTACAGTGAACCATCAGAGAAGTTTACTTGGTGATGATTTGTCTGTTCCATGGAAGCAATTGCTTTGCTAGCTACTCCGTTGACCGTGCACGGAATCTTCCGGCCGGCGTCTCAGGATCTCAAGTATCGCGACCTCAGCTGAGAACAGTTCTCCAGGTGAGGGTGTCTCAGGATCTGATCTGTTGGGAAATTGGTTTCTCTAGAAGTCAAAAATCTCAATGGAAACAACATGGATGGGGCTCTTCATAGTACAGGTACTGAAACAAATAAAATTTATATTCTCTTCCAGTAGGCGCAATATAAAATTTATATTACTTTCAGTAGGAGTATATGTAAGGCATGTACGCAAGGCAGGCTTCAGAAATCTCCCTAACCTGCGTGAATTGCATTTTGGATACAATCAATTGACGGGTAGCCTCGCCATTCAACCCTGTCAACAGGAATGAGGTCATCCCAGGAAGCGATGTCAGCGGTGACGTCATCCCGAGACATGTTGTCAGCGATGACGACATCCCATGGCCTATAAAAGGAGCTCTTTGTTTCTCAAGCGACTCAAGCATCCAAGCAGTAGTAGTATGTGAGCTGAGCTAGCTTCGAAAGCGCAACGCTGTGTGTGTCCACTTCATTTGGTACTGGTGAAACTTGCTAGCCAATAGTTTGGTTGACAATTGATTGATACCAGAGTGAAACGAAAACTTATAGAGGCGATTCGGTGCGCACAGAATCGCTTGTATTCGGTGCGCACCAATCGCTTCTACAAGTTTCCGTCTTGCCCTGGTTGTCATAGGCCATGCTTCGACGGGCTACGAAGGGCGGCATGTGGCGGTTTGGTTCGCGATGTCCCTCGAGTTGGTCCATGGTGACCTCTATGGCCTGGTCACCTGGGGGACGCCGACCACATCCGGTTCATGTGGGCGGCGCTCCTCCCCTTAAAGGACAAGGCGGGGCATTACCGTCGGCAAATTAATGAGCTCCAAAAACAATTTCCGAACTATCATAGACTTGTTTGAGGCAGAATACATCAAAAACTGGTGACCAAGAGGTAAAAGTTCAGACTACATCAATCAAGCAATATTGTTATCGTAATCACACTACTGGTTCACTTGGTGGTGACTTTCATGGAAGCAACTGCTACTATTACTCCGTTGACCGTACGGCAATGGAATTCATCTTCCCGCCGTCGTCCTGGAAGAAGGCCGCCACGGCAGCCCACTCCTTCAGGAACCTCTCCTCGACGCCGTCCTTGAGCAGCGCCGGGAAGAAGAGCCAAAACGAGGTGCCCCCCACGAACAGCCCCGCCGTCGCCACGGCGCACGGCGGCCACACGACGCGCGCACCACCTCTAGGCGACGCAGCAGGCGCCGTGCGGGGCAAAAAAGGCGGCCATCGGAGTACTCCTAGGCATAGCAACCGGAGGCCGAGGTGGAGATGGAGGGCTCATCTTGCAAGGTTGTGTTGTAGCCGAGTTCGAACTCAGTGGGGCGCCGTCCCGCCGGCGAGCTGGGCCACCAGCAGGAGGGAGGTGTCGAGGAGGAGCACCAGGGGGCGCTGACGTCGGGGAAGAAGCCGAGCGGCCACCGCATCGCCACCACCGGATCCGGCTACTCACAGTGATGATCTGTAAACGACAGTGTGAGATCACTTTAGTAATATGCTTTTCCTATTATGCGTGTATTTGTAAACTACTGTATGTTGCTTCCTTTTGTTGCTTTTGAGAAGACTACTCTGATTTGCTCTGCTTTAAGAAGGCGAGTAATTAAATTTTGTTGGAAATAAAGTTGAGAAGAGATTGCCTCCTGGGGTCAGAATGCTACTTAATTTTCCTGGCAAGGTTGTGAAATTGTTTTGAAAACTTGTTTTCTCTTGCAAGAAGTATCATGAAGTGACATGGAGTAAGTTTATCTTCTTACAGAGCAGGGTGGACTGAGGTTTATTCCCTATTTCTTAACAGTGAAGAGTTTTGTCCAACTTAAGTAAGTAAAATTCACCTGAAAAAACTCTGAATGGTGGCTGGGATCATCAGGGTTTGGATGTTTTTGCTGCTTTTCTATAAGCTCAAGGTGCAGAATGGTGGTGTACGTGTGTGCAGTTGAAATTTTGGTTCTACATAGCCCTTCCTTTGGCACTTTTTACTTCTGAACTCAACGTCCGTTAGCACTGCTGAAGTCCCATAATGTCAATTGTCAATGGCGCTTTTCGTTTTCACTGAACCATCAGAGAAGTTCACTTGGTGATCGATGATTTGACTGCTTTCATGGAAGCAATTACCATTGCTACCTACTCCGTTCACCGTACAACAATGGAATTCATCTTCCCGCCGGCGTCGAGGAAGAAGGCCGCCACGGCCGCCCACTCGTCCAGGAACCTCTCCTCGACGCCGTCCTTGAGCAGCGCCGGGAAGAAGAGCCAGAACGACGTGCCCGCCACGAACACCCCCACAGCCACCGTCGCCACGGCGCGCGGCGGCGGCCTCCTGTCCCCCCACCGCCGCGCGCACCACCCCTCGGCGACGCAGCAGGCGCCGTGGAGCGCGAAGAAGGCGGCCATCCCGCCGCCGGGCGGCCACCGCAGGCTGAGGTAGCACACCATGGCCTCGTGCATCGCCCCGGACGCGGCGAACGAGGCCAGCACGCCCGCGGCGGGCCCCGCGCGGGCGCGCACGGGGTCGTACACCGCCGGCCGGAGGATGGCCGACACCATGAGGTTCCACCGGCGGCCCCAGAAGTCCCGCAGCGAGGAGGCCAGGTACGGCCGGTCGAACTGCGGCTCCGTCTCCATGCCGAGCGCGCCCGCGGCGGCGGCGACGCAGGGGAGGAGCAGGTCCAGGAAGCAGTAGGTGTGCACGCCGTACAGCGACAGGCGCGCGTAGAGGTGCAGCCGGGCGTTGAGCTGGTAGAGGCTCACGAGGGCGGCTATGATGGCGACCTTGACCGCGCAGGAGGCGAGCGTGGGCAGCGCCGGCTTGGCCTCGGACGCGCCGCCGCGGCGGAGCTTGACGGGGAGCAGGGCGGTGAAGAGGAACGGGAGCACGGGGAGGGCGGGGTGGAGCGGGCCGCGGCCGGCGGCGAGGAGGGCGACCTTGAAGGCGCCGAGCCAGGCGAGGAAGAAGGCGGCGACGCCCCGGATAATGGCGGAGGAGGCGAAGGCCAGCGGCGCGGCGGCGAGGAGCGCGAGCACCGGGAGCAGCGCCGCGAGGCGCGCGAGCCCAGGACGGAGCAGGGACGACGCCGCGCGCGCGTACAGCGCGGCCGCCGCGGCGGCCAGGGACACCGCGGGGATGCTGTCCCGCAGGAGCTCCATGGCCAGCGCGCTCGCGACCTGCCGGCGCCACGGCATGGTAGAGTGCGCGAACTGAAGAGTCCGGTGTTGCCACTGTGCTTACGTTACGTATCGTCGCCCCACAGTCGACACTCGACAGTGATATACTCCTACCATTAAATTCGTCCTTTGACACTGAGCTGTTCATCAAAGGAAGTGATGCTGACAAAAGTAGTACTATGGATTAAAAGCACTATGTGCTGATAGGTTAGGTTAGTCTCTCGCGATCAAACTGTTTCTAATCAAATTGTTTTAAAGTTAGCGGAAGAGCTACAAAGATTCCATTGACAAACGTGTCTCACGCGAGAATTGTTTGGTTTAGAGCATCTCCAGCACATCACCTATACCTCGTCCCGCAAAATTCGGTTTACAGGATACCTCAAAACGTATTTTCATGTTTTTACGGTACGACTTTTGTTTCGTCACAAGAGATCCTATAAAGAAAAAGTTGTGCTCCCAGCAAAATTGCATAATTAATCCCCCTAAAAACGTAATCTAAATTAGAATTGGGTCTTACAATTCACAGGTTGTGTTTGTGCCGGCCGAGCTCTTGGTGTGGCACCACGTCGGACGCGACCGAGCTCCTGCTCGCGTCTCGCTCGCGCTAGCTAGCTAGCTACTATTGTGCCGGTGGCCAGTGCCGAGCTCGTCTGGGGCAAGCGGAGGGCGGCGGCAGCGAGATTTGGCCGGAATCGAGCTCGGAAGGCCATGCCGCCAACTGTGAGGGAAGCGGTTTGGGCTAAAATTTCCCTCCCGCCAAGGATATAGGATACTACAAAAGGAGGGCGAAATCCTACACATATAGGGGAAATAGGCTCGCGGATGCAGGATCTCACAGAAAAAAAAATCCGGCACAGCTTGATTTGGTGGATCTATTCGGGCTGGGGATACGGGATTGTTCCCGCAAACCGACAGTTATTATAGCGGACGGCCCGGTTTGCGAGATTGGCTAGAGATGCTCTTATTGGAGAAAGGCAACCACACCAAGGTAGACAATGGCAGCAGCACCACAACCGTACAAAGGCGTCGGTAAAACCGACTAAACATGGGAGAGTAAAGCACACCATAAGCCATTCATTGCGTCATCGTGCATCGCCCATTGCCCTCCAAACAACCAACCCCGAATGGACGCACCATGGCAAAGTCTGCACACCCCAGCCCCGATGGCGCCTTACCAACAATCACACTGCCTATGTTACTATAACCATCTCTCTCTTCTTTAATTGTCTGCCACATAAGCATGCTTGCGAGTCCCAAGTGCATGATACTACTTATGTTACCCCCGCTATGGCCAGCCTAAGCCTAGACCAACACCGCCAAGGATGGCACACCCACCAGCAGAGTTGTCGATACCGTGCACTCAGTCTACATTCGGTCACCACCCGAGCAGCCAACGCGCCTCCGATAACCAGAGCATCATATCGGGCGAAAATCATGTTCTGATCGAGCACGAGCCAGGCGCCCGAGCCCCAACACCACCTTTCGGGGTTGCGCGAGCAAAGCAACCCTGGAGGCAGGCAAATAAAACTAGTTTTAATCCAAAACACAAAATCATCAATTTTTACAAGTGAATAGTGACTGTTCACCGTTTTCAGAATCACCAAAAGTGTCATTTTTGTTTAGCTCACCTGTAAACATATATCATGGTCAAACTGTACGCACGCGTAGAATACATCCATATGAATATGTAGATTTTTTTTTCTTCTTCAAATTAACGTGCTCCAAAACCAATTTCCAAACTACTGTAGACCTCCTTCAGGCAGAATACATCTACTACCACTATAAAAGAAAGAGAAGGGCAGATCCAAACAATCTCACCCATCGATCATCAAGATCTAATGGTCTTTAATCATTCTGTGTTTAACGCTACCAACCACGCATCAAGCCAAATCGATCGCTAATCGCTTCAAGACTAAAAATCGCTTGAACAAAAAAACAAAACCGCCCACAGACGACCTCCTCCTCCTGCTGCAGACCGCCCCAGACGACCTCCTCCCGCGCCGCGCGCACAGCCTGCCTTTCTCCACGCGCCTTCGCCTCCCGGGCGCCAGCGCGCCGTTCGCCTCCCAGGCGCCATTCCTGCCTCCCGGCGCCAGCTTGTTCGTTCGCCTCCAGCCGGCGCCAAGCGCTGTTCGCCTCCATTGACGGAGCCCGTCCTCCTCACACGGGCGCCAGGCTGCGCCTCGCGGGACGGATCCTCCTCCTCAGCAGACCAAGGCCGCGCCGTGCCGTTCGCCTCCCCGCCGGGACGAGCCGCCCGCCACGGGAGCCCGTCCGCGCCGTTCGCCGCCCCGCCACGGGAGCCCGTCCCCGTCCCGCCAGAGCCGCCCCGTTCGTCGACCAGCACATCAGGTAATTCACCCGCTGTCCTAATCTTCCATGCTTATACTGTAAAAATCATAAGTTCAGTCGCTTGAATTTAAAAGCTAAACATAGGGTGAAAAATGTACCCAGCCTTACAATCGGATTGGGAGGGCAGGGCATGACTGTTGTATGCATGTATAGGGTGCCAGCAGCCCCGTTTAAGCCCTTCGCAGGAAACTGTCATACTTGTATATTGAGCAGCAACAATACTATGCAGTAAGAACCACCAAATTGTCGTAGATCCTTGCCATCAGCGGAAAATCATCTGACACTTGCAGCAGGTGGGCTCTGACCAAATCTTAAATTAAGTTTGTCATCTAGGATATATATGATATCACAGTTGTCGACTGTAACATGTAACAGATAGAAGCTATCAGAATCATATTCCCATGCTCTCTAAATAAGCACGCGGACTAACAGAATGTATATATGATAACTCGGTGCAAAAATTAGATTCAGAAATGGGAGCTTGTGCTCTCTAAATAAGTACGGACATTAACAGAATGTGCATATGATAACTTTGTCAAAAATAAAATTAGATATGGGAGCTTGGGTACTAATGCGAGTAGCTCGAGGGAGAGAGAAGGCAGGAATGTCATAAGATTTGGCCACATAAAAATGTAATAGGATGCCAACATGCATGCATATATAATTATATATTAGCTTTTGAGAAAAGCCAATGATATTCAACGTTGCTGTGATCTTTGATTTTAGCATAGGTCACATAAAATTATCATAGGCCTGAACTTCATGTAGCTGTTCACAGAAGCCCATGTGTATCCTGCATATAAGTAATTTGGAAGCCTGTGTGCGGAGAAATAAAGACGGATAATGTATCCATGTTGCATAAAGTGGCGATTTTCTTCTTCTATCCAGCAGCATTTCTATCTATTTAAACATAAGAACGTTAGGTTTGTTTATTAAAAAAAGATAGAGGTTGATTAGGACAAATTGATTAGCATGCATGGACCTGAGGAGCATACAAAAATAAACCTAAATCCAAGCGCCAAGAGGTGCATGTCAAATCAAATTTAGGTGCTTAGCTAATTCATATTTCTTAATATTTTCCTCTCCAATTATCAGTGAATAATTCTTACCATAA
Source organism: Aegilops speltoides (assembly GCA_021437245.1). Lineage (NCBI taxonomy): Eukaryota > Viridiplantae > Streptophyta > Magnoliopsida > Poales > Poaceae > Aegilops > Aegilops speltoides. The sequence continues at coordinate 22,092,918 of CM038142.1, forward strand.
ATTGCATATACAAATATTTTTGTAGCGCAGGTTGAGAGTGAATGACATTGTTATGATTCTGCATCAAAACATGCTGAGATGTTAGTTCAGACTAAGAGTCATGTTCTCAAACATTGTTTACCAAAGCTAAAATATAGAGGTACTTATTCTGGGTAAGAGAGAGTCATGTTCTTCAGCAAGGTTAGATTTTTACTTCGGAAACGCTTCCCATTCGTTAGGATCTGCCCACCTATTGTTGTTCAAGTCCACCTACTTGACTGCCTGTTGGAATTTAAGTTAGCATAAACATGTGGATAGTTTTAATGCTTCTTGCAGCATAATTCATCTAGATGTGGTGTACCTTGTCCATAATCTGCTGGAGAGCATCATCAGAAAGATGTAGGCCTGATTCATGTAAGATTCACATATCCAAACTGTCAAATTTTAAGGTAGTGTGCGTGCTATACTTAGCAGATATAATGGGTTTAGTGTGTTAGTTTTTCAATGAACCAAAGAGTGCTGACAGAGCTAGAGGATAAGCATCTAAATCGGCAAATCGCAGTGTATGGTGGTATGACTAAAACATCTTGAAATGGTCTGATCAGTTGTCAGGATTATGTGCAGAATAATTCAGTACATAAAAGATACATACCTCTTCATATTCAACACTTTTGCTGGTGCCTCGCAGATCCAATAGTCTGAAACTCTGAATGCAACTGCCAGAAGGAATTCTTAAAATATCAAATAGGGAAAAGATTATATAAAATACAAGTCATCCCAAATTGTGTATATAGCAGTCTACTGTTACTTGAATATCTACACATAATCAAACACACGCAGTCACACACTGAAAAAGAGAGGTAGGAACCAAAGAAGAAGGTGAGGGAGAAAGAGCCTGAACTGAAGTTGTCCCTCCTGATCTCCAGCGGTGCTCCTCAACATGGCCCATGGGCGGCGACAGCATCCTTGCCCACGGCGTTCCCAGAGGCGGACTGGTGGCGCAGGAGGCGGCGACTTGCACAGGTGCAGATTTGATAGGCGAACCAAAGAGATGCAGCAGCGGAGGCCAAATTTATTGGAAAAAAGAGTGGAAGGAGAAGGGGAACAGGCTGCACATAATCTGGCCGCTGCGTTCTTGATGCGTTCTTGGAGATGAGGAGCCAAGGGAAGTGGAGAGACGTGGAGCCAACGCAAGGGGTGGAGAGCGAGGGCCGTTCTGCTCGCTGGTGAAGCCGTAACGGAGGCAGATGTCGACGGAAAGAGGCGTCTTCTCAAACATTGTTTACCAAAGCTAAAATATAGAGGTACTTATTCTGGGTAAGAGAGAGTCATGTTCTTCAGCAAGGTTAGATTTTTACTTCGGAAACGCTTCCCATTCGTTAGGATCTGCCCACCTATTGTTGTTCAAGTCCACCTACTTGACTGCCTGTTGGAATTTAAGTTAGCATAAACATGTGGATAGTTTTAAAAGGGAACACACAAAGCTGTAGAGGCAATAACTCCAAAGGAATCAGTACGGTGTTGTGTTTCTATATGTTCAGTGTGGCTAGAAACCAACATGCTTACCGCTAAAGTTCTTGCAGGTGTGATTGCTGTAATTTGAGAAGGCACTGATATAATAAGGGAAATAGTTACTACTGAAGAAATCATTGCTGCAACACTCGATCTTGAGTCTGCACTTGTTAACAGAGATGCACCCAAAACACTATACTCCTGATTGTTTGATTGGCAACTATCCTCTCACAGAAAACTCTAATTAGATTCCTTTTCCTTCCAAATCTTAACATTTTGCATTTTAATTATTATCCTATATGCACAGGATCATACAAAAATAATACTAATGTCTACATTGGAAAGGATGCAAACTCTAAACAAGTGATTGGTGAGCAAATGATAATCCACTACAGCTCTTTCGTTGTGCAGGCAACCTCATGTATGATGAAACGGGTTTGTTTTGCTTCTGCCATCACATTGCCGAATATGACTTTGAATCTCAACTGCACTTGACTGCATCTTCTATCTTTATCTGCTTGACAACTTATAATTTCCACAAGCATTCCCCTGCATAGTTTGTCCTTGGCCTAAAAGAACAATTCCTGATGATAAATTCCAAATCAGGTTGTTGCCTCGATTCTATGGACAATATGTACAGTCACACTCACTACACAACAACACTAATGCCCTTGTTGTTTGACTTCTGTTGGCAGTTTATCCACCGTTGGGTACTTCTACCAGTTGAATGATCCCCGCCAGATGATGTGCCCTTGTGGTGCTATTTCTCCAGGCAATTAATTGCCCCCAATCAAGGGTTGTGGTGTAGTGGCTGTCATTATCTGTTTACCATCAAGTAAGTTTTGACTTTGAGAAAACGGTATTCTTTTGCTTCTGCCGCCAATTGTTGAATATGACTTTGAATCTCAACTGTACTTGACTGCACCTTCTATCCTGATCTGCTTGATAATTTATAATTGCACAAGCATTCCGCTCCAAAGTTTGTCCTTTGTCTGAAAGAACAATTACTAATGATATTTTCCAAATCAGGTTGTTGCCTGGATCCTATGGACAATCTGTACAGTCACGATGTCATTATCTGTTTACCATCAAGTTTTCACTACGCTTTGTTTCGGTACCATTTCAGAATCCCTAAACCCTATAGATTGGAGAGCAAAGCTAGATGATGGACATCTTCACTAATCAGCAGGTCTACTTATCACATTTCTCTTGTTTTCTACAGTTGACAACTTCAAATTATTCAACAGGGCGCGACGCACAAGGATGTAAGGTTCCACACTTGCATCCATAGAAATCTGAGTGTTGGCAAATTCTGTTTTGGATGGATTTTGAACGGAATTTTTGTTTTTATCGAGGATCAGACAATTACCAATAGACTAACAAGAATACAGTAAATTATTAGATCATCCATAGTTCCCTAGCCTACAATAGATCCTGCTGTGGTAACTTTCTTGGGGCTCTGGAAATAATTCCTCTGAAACTGAATCATTCAGTCATACCTTCAGTTTAGTAAATAATGGCTCCGGATACTGGAATCTCTTATCTTGGTTATTTTTATATACTGCATTACAAAACCAGAAGGTCGAGCAAGGCTAGGCTAGGCTAGGCTCAGAATAATGATGATGATTACTTAGCTAAAATCCTAAAATCTGGAACTACCTACCTATTTGCTGTAGCTGGCAGTAAGAATAATGAACATAAAGCACTATGCCCGGTTGCGTCATGAATATGCCTAATCAAGTTCCATATGGATATAATTTCGTCGTGTTTGCCTTGTGAAATCGTTGCAGATGTGGTCATCGAAGTTTGATCCGGTCACAGATAGATGTGTCGAGCTGCATATTTAACCAGGTATATTTATTCCAACAGTTATTTAACCACTGCTAATACAAATAAAAAGCTGCGGCAACATTTCAACCAGATACTTCGTCGATTGTTTTCGACCAGAAGTGGGTTTGGATTAATAGTTGATATATTACTATTATTAGAAGCACTCATATTTCAGAATTTTGGTTAAATTGGTTGTGTATTGTATAGCTCATATTGATATGTTGCACATTATTTAAGCTCATTCATATATTGCAGCCATATATTTCCTATTTCTTGGTGAATCAGGATTTCAATTGCTATCTCAGTCGTAAGAGTTTGAGTCTGACTCCATCGTGATATGCACTTCCATCCATACTTTCTGTTTAATGGTGAATATATATTCTTGATTTCAATTTTTGTAAGGGTTATTTAAGTGGAATATGATATATCGATATTTATGAAGAATGGGAATGCAATGGGCAAGAGAAATATATGAGAAGAATCAGGAAAAATATATGTCTGGCTCTATTTGAAATGGAACAGAACTATATATATTGCAGTCCAGACATCAGTTACCATGCAATCAAATTGGTAGAATCCATGTGTCATGTTGTGATTTCAGTTTCTTTCGAGTTTTAGTATTTTTCTGGTGATTTTGATGTGTTGTCTAATGTGTACATGTCTACAAAGCTTCAATGTAAGTGCCTTATGGCCAGATCCGAGGTGGCATTCATTGCATGACAACACCAGACTGGGGAGTTCATGGCGCAATATTCTTCTTCATCTGAAGCTTGTTATAAGTTCGGTTTTCGATTAGCGGATTATAAGAAATATTTTATGTCACCTGATATATCAAAATGCACACTGATTCATTCCTATATGATAAATTTATAATCATTTGGTTGGAGTTAATTTATGGGATATGATAAGTAACTGATGTAAAGCATACAAATATGCATCTACTCTTGCATTTTATTATCCTTGTTTGACAAGTAGTCCATGCGAACTTGACAATATCAAATGGTTTGTATGCTAAATGTCTTCTATTTTTTATGTGATAATGAAGAGACGTGCTAACTGGCAATTATGGTAACGCGGTGACATGTATGGCGGCAGGGAAGGATAAATTCAAAGCTTGTATGCCTGGATGAGAGTGCGGAGGATAGCTGACTACATTGTGTAAATTCTTTTGTATCCACGGTAGTAGAGAAGGATGGGTCCTTTGCCCTTAATGCATGGATGAGCTGAGTTAGGAGGACAACACATTGTACATTTGTAATTTGTTGTGTATCTGAGTCCTCAACTTTACATGGCTGTTCTATTGTCTTTTTGTTGGTAATTTTGTTGTTATCATGCGTGGCTTATTTGCCTCTTTGCATTTTTCTATGATATATATAATCTTCACATTTTTAGTGCATGTGATATGGTAAACAAGTATTGTGGCCTTTTTATGATATCGAAAAGCAGATTTTTTTAGAGCTCATACATGTTGTGTTTGATCCTGATCTGGCATACCTCACATAAGCATCTCAAGTTAAATATGTTTTGTATTGTATGACCAAACGATAAATCTTTAACTTTAGGCAAGTTTGTGAAGTATTAGATCCCATCAAGATATATAAACTCGAAGAGTGCATGGACGTACTCCAAAATCATTTCACATGCATGATTGTTCATATATGCGGATTGAAACTGTGGGCTTTAGGAATTCAAAATATTGCATTCTAATGAGACGTGCATTGCACGTGCACATTTACTAGTCAAATCAGGTGACCAAAAGGCAAAAATCATACTACATCAATCAAGCAGGACTGCTATCGTAATCTACTGCCAAAACCAAGCAACTTCAGTGCTACTCAGAAAAGGGATGCAAGATGGACATACAAAGTTTTTTTTTTTTTTGAGGGAAAGATGGGACATACAAAGTGGACATTATACAAGACCGAAAACAACAAAAATTACATCCACAAATCCACCGATTTACGCAAGTTATTTTTCATCAACAAAATGGTATCTCTCTGAATCGGCTACTCTCAGTCAAAGTACAGCATATGCATCTCAATGCCCATCTAGAGGACACCGGAATTTCCCTTTGTTCCTTTCGAGAACATACGCTAGAAATAATTTACATCACATGCCCTCTAGGACCAGTGAGTGTAACACAACAGCTGGTGTATACAGTATGCCTAATTTTCTTTCGCCATACCATCGACAGCTGAAGTGAAAGCCGTCGGATTTTACATGAAACATTTTGTCCGTCCAGCACAAGGTTGTGTCGTCGGGGGCACTGGGGAAATTCAGTGTTGTTACAACTCTTGCCCGTCCAAGTCTGTCCTGACAGGATAATCGAGGCCCTGCAGAGCGGGCATCCTTCGCAGGTCCTCTTCTGAGTATGCGGGTATGAACCAATACTTTTTGTCGTTTCCAAAGACCTGATAACAAGAGACCATTGTTTACTAACATAGTTTTGCACAAAAGTAACTTCCGGTATGTCGTTGTTTACTACTCCCTACGTCCCATAATATAAGAGCGTTTTTGACAGTAAATGTCAAAAACGCTCTTATATTATGGGACGGAGGGAGTAAGTCTGTTAGTACTATGGCCAGCAAGAAGGAAAATAATAATAATAGAGAAAAGTCATGTTTCAGATGTTGAAGGTCACAAATACAGACATGATCAAGGACATGCACTTTCCAGAATGCAGCGATTCGGTGCCCGGGCTCATCTGCACCCGGCCAGAAAAAAAATCATAAAAAATACTAGAAAATTTCAAAAAATTCCACATTTTTTCTCCATGGTAGACAATTTATTGCGTGAGGTTCGCTCCAAATTGTAGCTCATTTGGACATCTTAGTAGCTCTCAGCAAAAAAGACAAATCGAGTCAAAACAGTACATGAACAGTAAACTGTTTTACAGACCCAAATTTTGTCTTTTTTGCCGAGAGTTGCTCAGTTGCTCAAATGATCTGAAAATTGGGGCGGACCTCACGCGTCAAATTGTCTACCATGAGAAAAAAATGGATTTTTTTGAATTTTTCTAGTATTTGTTTTGAATTTTTTATTCAACACGGGTGCAGATGAGCCCGGGCTCAGAAAAGGATTTCTAATATTTTGCCCCCTTTATTATATTTGGGCATCACAGTCCATGTACAGAGCAGAAATAAAATATAAATGCTAGAGAATCACAAGTAAAATAATATCGTTATGGTATGTTGCACATATGTACCATGTACCGGCAGAACCGCCTGTGAAAGGGCACACTCAAGGTTTATGAAACTACAACTAATAAAGAATATCATGGAATATCCCAACATGATGGTTTGTCAACCACAAGTGCTAGGTTCCGGTTTAATAAGGAAATTTTGAACTTCCATTGCTTAATCTTCTTCCACAGTTGCCAAAGTTCTATGCATTAATACATGCCCCATGGAAATTTCAGGTTATGCCATTTCAAACCTTGTATAACAACGTGCTCAGCTCACATAATGATTATTTAATCATCTCTAAAAGAACATTATGTGATAATACGACTACTGAATATGAGTTGAGCCTGAGCTACCATTAATATCTGAATCCACACGTAGTCATCGTATTTATAGGAAGTTTAAACTTTATAGTCACCTCAACAAGACAGGTTTATCATTTTCTTGAAATAAAGCTAATTTGACACATACTAGCACCATAGAAAATTATCCAGATGACTATGAAAAGATATAGTTTTTCTATAAACCTAACCTGAGCAAAATTCTTCTTCCGGCCAAGATCATACATCCAACGTGGACTAGTTTTCTTCTCATATGCCTGAACAACAAAGTAACAAATTGATCTCATCATGATATAGCAAACAATAAACTTTAAAATTATATTACAAGATACTTGCCTCAATCGTTGTTGTATTGCCAGAAACAAGTGAAATGTGCATTATCATAAAACCCAGAACGCTCAAGGAAAAGGCCAGATTCAACACTGCAAGAAAAATAATTAGTTTTAGTTGATGTTCTATCAATCATGCTGAAAGCATAGTTTTTTCTCCCAGAAATTAGTAATGCATTTACCAAATGTGAGAAATGTGGTTGCAAGTGCTGAAGGACTTCCTGGGATCTCGACATCACTGAAGAAGGCTATGAAGTGAGGCAATAAAGAGAGGGTAACAAGCGACGTCTCAAGGAAGGTGTAAAACTGCAAACACCATAAAAACAAACAGATTTATTTTTATAAGAAAACTAATGATCAACATAGCAGCATGGAAGAGTACACTGTTTCAAAACAAGTCCCAGATAAGTACTGAACAAGCAGTCCTTGTACTGTACTATAATAAAAAGACCACCGAACACACATGCTGCACAAATGAGATGACTCTTTAAGTAAAGAAGCAAGGCCTTAATATTTCAACTTATATGAATGAATGCAGATTTCCGAAAACAGATGGTTAGCTTTAGTAATTAGCAATAGATGCAAATACATTACTATTGTTTAAATGTAAACACAAGCTAATCAATGTTCACTTAATAACTGTATGATACATGTTGCTAGCATGATGCATGATGACACATTGAAAGCCTACTACACAATAGGGTAAAGAAAGAACCTCATGCATTGAACTCTAGGATACAGTTTTATTCATATTTTTAGTTGGGATGGCTGCATTGTCATGCTCAAATGCTCGTAAATTAACTATTTGGAGTCAACTGTATCATCATTTGCACAACCAAAATCCATCCCAAGCAAGGGAAACACCACAAATTAGGTCAATTTATTGCTCTTCAAAGGGTTAAATTCATTGTTTTTGAAAGTAATAACAACTACTAACATAATACACTACAATAAGTTTAATTTGGACTAGTGGAAGAATTGTTTTGTTAAATCATCAGTGGTTACGTATGCACGAAATTCAAGGTATTAAAGCTTATATTTGTTTTGATGTTATTACATAAGAGTTGGAAGAAGCATATTTAAATCTTGCATTTCAAGTTATCAAGGGAGTTGGACTAACTGCCTGCTAAGCTAATCAAGGAATAACCTGGCTGACAAGGGGACTAACTATGCACAGATACATCAAGAAGGAGTTGTCGCAGAGAGTACAGTATGGACAGGAGCCATGAAGCATCACGTAAGGAGGTGTTGCATCGTTCAGGACAGTAATCAGAGGAAACATGATGCAACGGCATGTTAAGAAACTAAATAATTTACATTTGATGCCTTTAATCGTCGTTGTACTTAAATGGAAGAAAACTAAGAATCACAGGAAAATGCCGAACCCCTGACATCTAATCTCTATTTGCCATACATAACAAACTGTATATCAAATCCCCCTGAAAATAAGTCTATTTTTAAATGCGTTTACAACAGGATCATCCAAAAGCAGAAATACTTGTAGTATTAGCAATGATGAACTAACTAAGTGGTTGACACACAAAAAATGATATCCCAATTAAAAGCTTAGAAAATTGCACAGGAAAAAGGAAATCAGTTTCTTAATTCAAAAGGTGTGGTTAAGGTATCACCCAAATATTGCATATATATCTACATGATAAGAAAGAGCAACTAGTTCAGAGGTAAAATGATAGCTTAACAAAAGGTTAACTAATCTGCCTTCCAAAGAGGACAATTGTCTCAAGCATAATAAAATCATACCAGGAAGAGAAGAAAGTATTTATAGTTCAGTGCCCCGACACAATTAACAACCCATACACAGTGATGATCCATCTTAAGGATACACCTTCCACCTGAAAAACAATTTAGGCATAGATAAGCGGCATGATGTAGACTATGCAATTAATAATAACTGGAATAACATAGCATTCCATCCTGAAGAAAGAATTATGAACTTACAAACAGAGCAATGATGGCACCGAGGGGGCTTCAGTTGGTTGCACTTCCTACAGTACCTCATCCTCGGATTTCCCGTGTCACCGGGAGCCATAGACTGCTGTGGGTTCATCTGGCTATTGAAGTCTGAGCTAGAGAGGGGAGCAGTTTCTCCCCTTTCCTCGTCAAAATCAAGGTTCCAATTTGGCGGAACAGAACCAGGGTCGGTGAACACAACAGAGAAGTAGCTCCACAACAGCATAGCAAGCTGCAAATCCAAAAGAGCTGTGCCATTAAAACACTAACAAAAGCACACGGAGGACATGCCTTAAATCGCAAGATAAAGCAACTACCATTCACAGCCAACTAATTCTGCAAAGAAGTAGTTCATGCTATGACTCACAAATCCAATAGCATTCAAAATGCATTGGATCAGCCCAATATAGCATCTTTTCTGAACTTCTCTCATTAGGTCTCATTAGGAAGCGTTCACATCCTACAGAGATCTACTATGCTCCCACAGAGCATATGAGAAAAAACAATGATAAGAATGTGGGCGCATCAGATCGATCAGCCTGATCTGTGTAAAATGTCCCCAAATAGAAGCAACTCCCTGGCATAGAATCGTTCAGCGCGCCTGCAGCTAGGTACATACCAACAAGTACGACCTAGAGAAGCAAATGTTAAGAAGAAACTAACATGGCAGTGGCACAGAAAGATGTCCCACAAGGCAGCATGCATCAGCAACCCAAGAATATGTTCCTGGGCCCCAGCATAATGGTCAAAATAGAAATTTTTCTACCTATCTAGTATTGTACCAAACATTGATTTCTGCATTTTTAAAAAAGAACATTGATTCCTGAAGAACTAGCATAGAATAGCGTAGCGTTGTTAAGAAGAAACTAGCATAGCATACGAAGATATATATATGCTAAAAGAATATGCGGCATCCAACATCGTAGCTCCCCAAAATAGAGAAATTTCACCCATGTACCAAACATTGCTTTCTGAAGAACCAAGATTTTAACAGCCAACGACCCCCAATCCCGCCGCAATTCGCATCCCATCCGGCCCAGCCAGACGGCGAATCTCCGGCCTAAATCACGAATCCGCCGGGACCGCGCGCGCCAGGAAGCGAAATCGCGAAATCCCCCCGCCCCCGGGTCAAGAAAAGCGGCACGCACCAGGAAGTGGAAGAGGAGCAGCACGGCGAGCGCGGCGAGGGTGGCGGCGCCGCCGAGGAGGAGGGCGGGGCCGTAGTTGCAGAGGACGACGGCGTAGTAGGTGACGCCGACGATGGCGAGGACGAGCAGGATCATGATGGAGCCCAGGCCCCGGAGCGCCGTGCAGAAGCGGAAGACGTTCCACGCCATCGCGACCCCCGCCGATCTGTGCATGTCTCCCCGCTCCGCCCCGCCGGCGCCGGCGCCGGCCGCCTCCGCGTAGCGGCTGGGCGGGGTCAGCTTGAGGGTCGGGGGCGCGAGCACCACCGCGACGGCCGCCTCCGCCGGAGGGGGGAGGGGGGAGGGGGGCGTGGGTCGCGGTGCGGAGGAGGATTTGCAGATAGGGGGAGGAAGGGGGAGGAGGAAGAAAGGCGATGGTCAGAGATGGAGTCCGCACGGCCTTCTTCCACGCCGCGTTGTCACTTTCCTTTACCAATTCTACTTTTATCTTTTTTCACTAATATATAATGAAGTAAACTTTTTTCCTGTTCAATGCTGACACGACACAAAACCTTCTTTTTAACACACTACAAACTGCGAACCAACCTGTGGTTGAATCCTTAGAGGGACAGTGGTATCCCCAGCCCACCAGGGTTCAAGTCGTGATGCTCGCATTATTCCTATATTTATTTCAGGATTTTCGGCGACGCGCTTTCAGTGGTAGGAGATGTTCCCGTCAACGCCGAGGCACCTACGGTGACTTCGTAAATCTTAAGATGATATGCCAACTCAGTCTCTCAAAGGTGCTCATAAGGTCAGGATTTTTTTTTGAACCTTGATGGGCTAGGGATACCACGGTCCTTCTAACCATCCAATTACACAAAACCTTGTGGTTTTGTTTTAAAATTCAAAACAACATACTCTAGCAAAAAGGGGAGTGTAGTATACATTGCTCGCCGTGTGGTATAAACAGGTGAACATCGATCTTCTTCTTGCATGGACGAGGTGCAACCATGTCAGACATGAGGGCGTAGGGGTATGCATGTTTTTCTTTGTCATCTCGCAAGGATGGCCGAGGCTATGGGACGGACAATAGCGGCAAATCAGGGAGGGGTGTTGGGCAATGAGGGCAAGATCTGCAACAACGATGATAACATTCTAGATGATTGGAGCATGGAAGACAACACAGGTGAGAAGGTTGAGGCATTTAAGCATGAAAAAAAAGATTTGCACATGCGTCAAAGTAGATAAGATGCACTGATTGTGAATCGAGAATAGGCAAGCCGTCCCTTGTTCCTGCTGATCTTCCAAGAGTGGCATCCCTGAGGTGCATGGGCTTTGCCACGCGGGGGCAAAGGGGCCGGTGGTGAGCTTGGGATCTAGCCCGGATCTGACCTCCGTTGGTGGTGGCGGGTTGGATCTGGCCCGTGGGGAACTTCTGGTGGTCCGGTTGCGGCGAGCTGTGGTCCGTGGCTCTTGTGTGGTGGCGGTATCGCCTAAGCATCGGAGGTGTGCATGCCAACAAGACGGCGGGCCGGTAGCGTTGCGTGATTGGTTATGTGGGTGTGGGGGTCAACTACTCCGGGTGAGAGCTTTGACAGAATGGTGGTCACGGGCGTCGCTTCCTCCTTGGGGTGTTGTGGAGCTCTTCTTCCACTCACCAGGTCACGCCCTTCGAGGAAACAATGACGGTGGTTGGAGGAACAGGCTAACGACATGTCCTTCCTTGTCGACCGTTTTTGACGTGCCTCTGAGCGAGAAGTCAGAGTTGTAGCATCACGAGATGACACAGCGAGTACGATGCCATTTAATGGGCAAGTCAAGCTAGTTTTGTGCAAGCCATGCGTCCTTCTCATGCGAGACCCATGATCGAAGTCAGAGCTATCTGATCCTCGACACGTTTGACCAATTGTTTGACATAGGCTTACAATATTCTCGCATGTCATTCATTATGTGGTATCTTGGTAATAAAGATTATAACTTGGGGGCAATAGTTGCACGTAGGTTGCATAATAATGGTATATCTAGAGATTTATTTGGAGGAATTTAAGCGACCCATGTTGCTAATTATCTTAATATATCTCCACGTGAGGGTGATATGGAGTTGCCTGCCGCTTATTTAGATTTTCACGCTATGGTCAGGCACCGTTTTCTTTTGAGGAATGAACAATTCCTTCAGTATCGACTAATCTTTGACAGACGTCGCGCTGTCCATGTTACTCTCCCTGCTCCTTCCCTTTTTGATTACCAGGCAAAACGAAGATATGTTGTCACCAGGGAGGAGGCAGCTGAACACGAGAGGAGAGCGGAGGCAGCTCGCCAACATGTCGCGGCTCAGGAGGCATTGGCTGCTGCATCTCAGTACGACTCCGGTTATAACTTCGGATATCAGCCAAGCTATCCTTGGCATTAGACCAACTTAGTCCAAAAGCCTAAGCTTGGGGGAGTACGTATTTCTCACCGACTTTACATTCATGTTCACACACTATTCTAGTTGTCGGTGCTCATGCTCTTTCATTGCATCATCAATGTTAATTTAATTTTTTTTCTCTAGTTTTCTTCTTGTGTGTTTGATAAACCTTAAGAAAACCAAAAAAATTAGTTAGTTTAATTTCCATGCTTGTAGTAGTACTTAAAATGAAAACCCAAAAATATTTCTCGTTCTTCTTTTTACTTGTTGGGAGCTTCCCCGTGTAAATAGTTTTATTTCTTTTCTTTCCTTTGAGGGTCGAGAGGAGAAGACCATAATGTAAATGTTTAGTGGCTCTCATATGAATGACTGTTGATTTAAGTTAGAGCCCATATTACTTTGTCTTCTCCCTTGAATTGAATGCTTGTAGAATCCAGCTTAATCCAATGCACGTGCACTGTTATTATTATACACACCGTTCGGTCGTGCAAGTGAAAGACAATAATGACGATATATGATGGACTGATTGAGATAAGAGAAGCAGGTATGAACTCGACCTCTCTTGTTTTTGTAAATATGATGAGTTCATCGTTCCTGATTCAGCCTATTATGAATAAACATATTTGCAATGACAATTAGAGATTATAGTTGCTTATGCCATGCTTAATTAGCTATGAGTTTATAATGGCTTACCTTGCGTGCCAACATGCTATTAAAATGGTTATGATGTGGTATGATGGTATCCTCCTTTGATTGAATTGAGTGACTCGACGTGGCACATGTTCACGCATGTAGTTGAAAACAAAATCAACATAGCCTTCACGATATTTATGTTCATGGTGGATTATATCCTACTCATGCTTGCACTCAGTGTAAATTAATTTTAATGCATGTTCATGACTGTTGTCGCTCTCTCAGTTGGTCGCTTCCCAGTCTTTTGCTAGACTTCACCTGTACTAAGCGAGAATACTGCTTGTGCATCCAAACTCCATAAACCCCAAAGTTATTCCATACGAGTCTACCATACCTTCCTATATGCGGTATTTACCTGCCATTTCAAGTAAATTTGTATGTGCCAAACTCCAAACCTTCAAATGAAATTCTGTTTTGTATGCTCGAGCAGCTCATGTATCAACTAGGGTTGTCTGTATCTTCCATACTAGGTGGGTTATTCTCAGGGGGAGTGGACTCCGCTCCTCATTCACGAGAAAATGGCTGGTAACCGGGATGCCCAGTCCCAAGATCAAAAACATCAAAGCAAATCAAAATAATTAAACAAAACTCCCCTAGGGCTGTTGCTAGTTGGAGGCACTCATTGTTTCGAGCAAGCCATGGATTGATGCTTGTTGGTGGTGGGGGAGTATAAACTTTACCATTTTGTTTGGGAACTGCCTATAATGTATGTAGCATGGAAGATATCGAGATCTCATAGTTGTTGCGTTGACAGTGAAAGTATACCACTCAAAATGTTATTCATCTCTATTTTAAAATCGAGCTCTGGCACCTCTACAAATCCCTGCTTCCCTCTGTGAAGGGCCTATCTATTTACTTTTATGTTGAGTCATCACCCTCTTATTAAAAAGCACCCGCTGGAGAGCACACTGTCATTTGCATGCATTATTATTAGTTTATATTGGTGAAATGATCGAGAAGAGGTGTCTAGAGGGGGGGGGGGTGATTAGACACTAAGTGAAAAAGTTACAATTTTTAATTTCTTTAAGTTAAAGTGGAGTTTTGGCACAAGTTTAACATTCACAATACATATCAAGCAAGCATGCAAAGAGTGTATGAGCAGCGGAAAGTAAATCATGCAAATTGCAAGAATGTAAAGGGATAGGATTGGAGTGTGCATACGCAATTTGGAGACACGAAGATTTTTGAGCCGTGGTTCCGATAGGTGGTGCTATCGTACATCCACGTTGATGGAGACTTCAACCCGCGAAGGGTAACGGCTGCGAGAGTCCACGGAGGGCTAGACCCACGAAGGGTCCACGAAGAAGAAACCTTGTCTATCCCACCATGGCCGTCGCCCACGAAGGACTTGCCTCACTAGGGTAGATCTTCACGAAGTAGGCGATTTCCTTGCCCTTACAAACTCCTTGGTTCAACTCCACAATCTTATCAGAGGCTCCCAAGTGACACCTAGCCAATCTAGGAGACACCACTCTCCAAGAAGTAACAAATGGTGTGTTGATGATGAACTCCTTATTCTTGTGCTTCAAATGATAGTCTCCCCAACACTCAACTCTCTCTCATAGGATTTGGATTTGGTGGAAAGAAGATTTGAGTGGAAAGCAACTTGGGGAAGGCTAGAGATCAAGATTCATATGGTAGGAATGGAATATCTTGGTCTCAACACATGAGTAGGTGGTTCTCTCTCAGAAAATGAATGTTGGAAGTGTAGGCACGTTCTGATGGCTCTCTCCACGAATGAAGAGTGGGTGGAGGGGTATATATAGCCTCCACACAAAATCTAACCGTTACACACAACTTACCAATCTCGGTGGGACCGAATCGTGAAACTCGGTCGGACCGATTTAGCAAATAATGTGACCGTTAGGATTTTTGGTGGGACCGACATGCAGCTCAGTAGGACCGATATGGTTAGGGTTAGGGCATAACGTAATCTCGGTGAGACCGATTACACAAACTCGGTTGGACCGATTTTGGTAATAAGCTAACCAGAGAGTTGGTCAGGCAAACTCGGTGGGACCGATTCGCTCATCTCGGTTGGACCGAGATGTTACGAAGAGGAACAGAGAGTTTGCATTGTAATCTCGGTAGGACCGATCACGCAAACTCGGTGTGACCGATTTTGGTAATGGATACATACAGAGAGATTACAAACCCATCTTGGTGAGATCGAGATCCCTATCGGTGAGACCGATTTGATTAGGGTTTGTGGCAGTGGCTATGACCTCTGAACTCGGTGTCGCCGGATAGAAAGAATCGGTGGGGCCGAGTTGGACTTTTGGTTTGGGTCATATGTGGATGTGAGAAAGTAGTTGAGGGCTTTGGAGCATATCACTAAGCACTTTGAGCAAGCAAGCCATTAAGCAACACCTCATCCCCTCTTGATAGTATTGACTTTTCCTATAGACTCAATGTGATCTTGGATCACCAAAATGGAAAGAGTAGAGTCTTGTGCTTTGATCTTGAGCCAATCCTTTGTCCTTAGCGTCTTGAAGGGGTTCCACATCCTCTAGTCCATGCCACTCCATTGTTGAACTTATCTGAAACATACTAGGTGAAAGTATTAGTCCAACAAGAGATATGTTGACATAAATTACCAAAATCACCCAGGGAGCACTTGTGCTTTCAATCTCCCCCTTTTTGGTAATTGATGACAACATACATCAAAGCTTTAGATAAAGATATAGAGAATAACAAGTAAAGCTTTGGAAAGACATGTAACATGCATAGGCTCCCCCTACATGTATGCAATCATGTAAATATGGAATATAGGAGCATGTGAATGCATAAACATGACAGGGTTTGGTCCTTGAGTCACAGAACAAAGCAGTAAGTCGAATGTGATGCTGGTAGAGGACAATAATCATTGAGTGGAGCTGGATCAAAAGGAATGCAGGAACAAGTGGCAAGCTATCTTTCCTGTAGTGAAATCGGTGGCACCGAGTTGTGTGCTTCGGTTGCACCGAAAGGATTCGGTTGGACCGAAACTAACAGGCCGGTGGGACCGAGTCCATCACAGAGAAAACACTTGACACCTTAGCTCACTAGACAAGTAAGATCTCACAAGGATTTGCAAAGAATTAACTGAAAGATTTGCAATGAATTGGATGTAGGAATGCAGAACAAAAAAAACAGAAAAGAAATCTAGATGAAGTTTTTTTTGAAAGGAGAAACAAATATGCATGAGACAAATGCAAGAGCATAGAGAAGAACACAATAGACCTTCATCTAGAGTTGGTTGGCGACAAAGTCACCTATGTTAGAGTATATTGACTTAGGAGTCAAGTGAGATCACTTGATCATGGGTCATACTCATCTTTTAAGCTCAAAACGGGGTTACCATTTTTCGTTTAAGCATCTTGATGTATTCACATCTTGTCGAGTTGCTTTGACTCATGACTTGGAGTAAAGCTTCTCTAAGATGGAATAACATCCCTTGGGTGGTGGTGTTGATCGTGATCATGTAGTTGAACTTATGTGGGTTGCTCACGGTTGATGTAGCTCATCAAGAGTTGGGGGCATCACTTTGGAATTTGAGTTCATCTTCCTACATGGGTTAGTTTTTGCAAGGAAGAGCATTTGTGTATCCATAATGACAATCATGATACTCAATAACAAATTTGCCAAAGGATATGTTTGAATGGTTTCGTGCTTCCTTGTCTTCAACCACCATTGTGTAGAGACTTGGTGATGTAGAGATTGCTCAAGATATGAGTGAGTTGCAATATCATGGATTTAGATTCATCCAAGTACCTACACGGGTTAGATAACATGCAACACTACAAAAAAAACACATCCGTGACATTTTGGGCCGAACGATTTTTTTTCTTCTGTCATACATATGACACTTCTATGACGATAATTGTGACAAAACCCGGTATCATCATAGATGTGGTGGGCTCCTACTTCTATGACAAAAGATCATGACAGAAAATGGGCTTTTCCTCCTGGGCGGACCGGAGACGCAGCTGCATGTGTCAGGACCCCGACTCAATGTCACATCGACCTAGCATGTAACACCTCATATCACTTTGCGGCCTCACGCACGGTATCCCCACGGGTGTCGCCTTACCTTTTCCGGGACCGTTTAGCGCTTTTGGCACACGATATGATAGTGTCGCTAGCATCCATATGATAAGGAGCCCGGCCGACATGGCTAGTCGTAAACCCAAAGTGGCACAGACTTACGAGGACGAGCATCCATGACCCGAAGATCGAGCGTGTCGGCCATCGAAAGTGAATCCAGTCAGTAGCACTGGGCTAGCAGACTCCGGTGAACCGGGCAGAAGCGGCTAACAGACTCGGTATTCATCGCGTGACATTTCCGAAGGAACGCACACGAGAACGAAGAAGGACACATGCCGGCCAGCCTAAGTGATTCGGAGCGGTAGCAAGCTACCATGGCTCGGTGGAAACACTAGGAGACATTTCCGTAAGAGAGGCTACTAAAGATAAACAACTAGATAGTCGATCCCACACATACCAAGCATTTCAATAACATACACACAATATGCTCGATATGTGCAAATACAACATGGCATCACAACATGACTCTACGACTCAAGTATTTATTCATTAGGCTCCGAGGAGCGAGATATTACAAACAGGGGTCTCACGACCCAACATTCAGAGCATACAAGTCGAGCACAAGCGGAAGCTTAACATGTCTGAGTACAGACAAGTACAAATGAAAAAGGCTTAGAAGCCTGACTATCTACTAGATCCTGCCGAGGGCACAAGATCGTAGCTGAGGTAACAAGCTAAACGTCGAAGTCCACATGGAACTACTAGCGAGACGGAAGTCTCTCTGCAAAAACATAAAATAGGCAAACGTGAGTACAAATGTACCCAAAGAAGACTTACATCGAACTAACTACATATGCATCATTATCAACAAAGGGGTGGTGGAGTTTAACTGCAGCAAGCCAGCTTTGACTCGGTGGCTATCCCGAACTACGATTTGCAAGTAACTCTTTTGAGGTGGCGCTGCGAGTCCACATATTCACCATATCAATACACCACTATGGATCCGCTCCGTCTCCCTCACGAGAACGCCATCCATAGCACTCACGCTATCTTGCGCATTTTAGAGTATCCACTTTCACTTGTCTATGAACTATGCAAGGGTCCAAGTTTCCATATCCGAGGAATCCGGCTATTCAATAGA